>CM038794.1:263239377-263308112 GCA_021764765.1 Vicia sativa | reverse complement strand
AACTTTTTGACAATATTCCTTGCATATTTGCTCTTGTGAAAGGAATGTTGAGTCTTCCATCTGTGGTGACTTGCGTAATCCAAGAAAGTAGGTCGCCTCCCATGAGACTCATTTCAAACTCAACTTGCATTTGATTGGCAAATGTTTCACCATTGAGTCGACATTCTCCAAATACTATGTCATCCACATAAATTTGAGCCACCATTATCTTTCCTCCTTCATTCTTAACAAAGAGTATTTTATCCAAGCCTCTTTCCGTGTCCTCTGTCGTAAGGAACTTGGTTTATTTTCATACCGGCCCTAGGGCTTGCTTTAGTCCATATAGGGCTTTCCTTAATTTGTAGACATGTTCAGGAAACATGGATCCACAAATCCTTTAGGTTGTCTCATATACTTCCTCATTTAAGTAGCCATTTAGGAAGCACTTTTCACATCCATCACGAAATAATTTGAATTTCGAACGCAAGCAACCCCTAGTAGAAGCCTGATTGATTCCAGTCTAGCCACTGGTGCAAAAGTCTCATCAAAGTCAACTCCCTCAACCTGAGTGTAACCCTGAGCAACAAGTCTTGCTTTATTCCCGGTGACAGTCCCTTCTACATCAGACTTGTTCTTGTAGATCCACTTTGTACCTATGATGTTTGTTCCTTACGTATAAGAACTAATTCCCATCTTCATGTTTGTTGACTGGTTCAATTCATCTTGCATTGCTCCAATCCAGAATTCATCACATAAAGCTTCTTTGACATTTTTTGGCTCTATCTTTGACACGAAGCAAGAGTTTGAGACAGTTTCTCTGGACCTTGTAACAACACCTTTGGTTGGATCTCCAATGATGAGATCCTTTGGATGATCTTTCTGAATTCTGATGGAAGGATCTTTGTTTGCTTCCTCTGGTTCAGATTTTGGTGGAGTAGGAGTAGGTACATCTTCCTTATCAGGTACTTGAGGTGATGTCTCAAACCATGTCTCAACATCATATGGGGCATTGTGTTCCTGATGATGATCATCAACAATGACATTAATAGACTCCATCATGACCTGGGTTCTGGATTTGAATACCCTATATGCTCTGTTGTTAGTGGAGTATCCCGAAAAATGCCTTCATCACTCTTAGAGTCCATTTTCTCCTTTGATCACGATCTGCCGAATATAGCATTTGCTACCAAACACATGGAAATATTTCACAGTTGGTTTTCTTCCTTCCATAGTTCATACAGGGGTGGAGGAAGTTCCCTTTCTTAAGGTGACCCATGTGAACATAGCAATTGTATTCATAGCTTGAGCCCAAAATGAATAGGAAGTTTCTTAGCATGAATCATTACTCGGCGATTCTGTATAGTCCTATTCTTCCTTTCCACAACCCATTTTGTTGAGGTGTTATAGGAGAAGAAAACTCATGATTGATCCCTCGAGGAATAGAATTCATCAAATTTGTCATTCTCAAATTCCTTTCCATGGTCACTTCTTATTCGACAATGACTTTCCTTCTCTTTGAAGTCTTTTGCATAAATCTTTAAAGACATGAAACACATCGATTTTTCTTTGATGAAGTTTATCCGTAAATCGGAGAAGTCATCCACAACAACATAGGCATATCTTTTTCCACCAAGGCTTTCAACTGCATAGGCCCATCAAGTCCATGTGCGTGACTCCATTTACTTTAGAAGTGGTCGATGTCTAGACATTGGGTGTGACGTTGGTTTGCTTTCAACCCGACACTCACCATAGACCCTTCCTTCATCAATATGGAGTCTTGGTATCCCTCTGCAGCCTCCATAGAGATGATCTTTTCATTCCTTTGAGATGCGAGATGTCCAAGTTTTGATGCCACAACTTTACCTCCTTTTCATCTTTATGCATAGAGCACACGAAGAGGTTGGTGTTCTCGATTCCACGTGTGTGATTGTCCTTTGATCGATTCCTCTCATAACTATTTCTTGTTTATCATTGATTACAAGACATTCGGACCTAGTGAAGTTAACTTTAAATCCATATCACATAGTGACTTATGCTTATGAGGTTAGCGATCAGCCTTTTACCAATACTCCATTTAGATTTGGAACTCCGAGGTCAGAGTTTCCAACACCTTTGATTTCTCCTTTAGCTCCATCTCCAAAAGTAACAAAATTTGGTAGAATGAGGTTTGACATTATTGATGGGTTTTTATTCCAGTCATATGCTTGGAACACCCACTGTCAAAGTACCAATCTTCCTTGGAAGACACTCTAAGAGAAGTGTGGGCTATCAATGCTGCAGTCCTCTTCTTCCACTTTTGAGTGTAGGGTACCTTGATGTTCTTAGGCTTAACATAGGGAGTCTGATTAGGGTATCCATATAGCCTATAGCAGAAGGGTTTTATGTGTCCAAACCTTCCACACTGGTGACATCTCCATCTTTGAAACTTCTTATTCATGTTTCTCTGATCCTGATGTTGACCCCAATGTTGTGACATCTGCTTTGACATTGGCTTATTAGGTCTGTTCTTCCCCCTGTTATCAGCAAATTTCTTTGCATCCACATCCCCTGAGCCAGGAACATTTCCTGTTTCATGTTGTGACATCTGCTTTAACCTTGGTTTCCCACGCCTCTTCTTTTTCTTGTCACTAACAGGTTCCTTTTCAGCCACATATCCTAGACCATGCTTATTTCCAACATTTTGTCCAAGCTGAAGAATTTCTTCCGACTTATCGGTCTGGTCAGCATCTTGGCGGACTTAGTCATATGATCAAGCTTGGAATTCAACACTATAATCTCCTTTGTTGAGATGACTTATAGTGATTGTATTTTCCTTCTTCTCGACTTCGACTTCACATTTTCGCCTCCAACTTCTCAATTAGCTTTTACATTTTTCATTTTGTGACATACTTCACCACCACGATACGACTTCTTGTAAGTATCGGCAAGTTCTTCAAAGTCACTTCCTCATCACTAGAGTCATTATCGAGTTGCCACTTTCAGAAGGTGCAATGACAAGTTTGGTTGATTCCTCTTCAGAGTCACTACTTGATTCACCATCAGACCAAGTAACAGTCATTCCTCTCTTTTGTTTCTTAAGAAAGGTAGGACATTCAGCCCTAATATGACCATATCCTTCACAACAATGACATTGGATTCCACTGCCTTGACTTCCTTTTTCTTGACACGGATCTTCTTTGGAGTCATAAGATCTGCGATGTCGAGATAAATGTCCTTGACATTTGACCTTGACTTTGGATCAATCCTCTTGATGAGTTTGTTGGTATCTTCCAAGCATTGCTATAGCTTGGATATCTTTTCTTCATCTTCCACCTTGCATCCTTCTTGTGGATACAAGTGTTATGCTCTTGTTCTTTTTGTCAGCGGTTTTCGATCCCCATCTCAAAGTCATAAGAGATCCAATAAGTTCTTCAACCTTCAAGGTGCTGATGTCCGAGCCTCCTCTTCAGGTTACCTTCATTGCAAATTTATTAGGCAAGCATCGAGAATCTTTCTCACCATCTTTTCTTGACATCTTTCACCAAGTGCTCACGAGGTGTTGGCAATTTCAAGATATTCATGTGAAACTCATGAATAGTCTCATCTTCTTTCATCTTCAAATTCTCAAATTTGGTAGTGAGCATCCTGAAGTCTTGACATCTTCACCTTGGATGTCCCTCATGAGTAGTTTGAGAGTGTCCCAAACATCCTTGCGGCTCCATTGATGAACTAGTCGAAGATATTTACATCAATACCATTGAATAGGGCATTCAATGCTTTAGAGTTTCCATGCTAGCTCCTCTTCCTCTTTGCTCCATTCTTCCTCGGGTTTCAAGACAGTAGTCCCATCTTTCTCAAGCTTGGTAGGATGTTTCCATCCTTTGTGGCTCTCCAAGCTTTAACATCCAGCGATCTTAAAAAGGCAATCATACGAGGTTTCCATACTCATAATTAGACCCATCCGAATAGGTGGTCTACCTCCAAATCCTCCTTCCTTATCCATTACGCGAAACTATTATCCCTAGATCTCACCTGTAATAGCAGGCGGGGTGCGCTCCGATGCCAATTGAAATTCACAGCAGCGGATACGTGATGTCACGAGAGAATGTTATGACACCTTCTCGACACTCGCTTACAATTCACACAATAAATGTAAACAAAGAAGAAAACAATAAGTTGTTTACCCAGTTAGTGTCTAACTACACCTACATCGGGGCTACCAAGCAAGGGAGGAAATTCACTATTAGTAGAATTAATTCAGAATAAACCAACCAGTTTATCTCCTTCACTTAAGACTACCAATGCAACTTCAACCTAAGTCCTACTTAGATCGAGTTCCTACTCACTCCCTCAATCACTGTGATATCAACCTATTGAATAATTGAATTATGAAGACAACTTCAATAAACTATCTTGATCTCGCTTCAAAGCTTTCAATCAAGAGACAAACACTCGTGCTTTAAAGCTTTGAGTGATAAACTACCCACAACAAATCCTAGTCCAAGGCACTTATCAATTGATAGTTGCTTGGCTCACAAGAGATACTAGAATTACAAATACCAGCTGTTAACTTTCCTAACAGTACACAAATAACAACCTGCTATATCTTCAATAAATTCGGGCGCAGCCGGCCGGTTATGAGTTGAATTCCTTTTATAAAGCGATCCGAAACTTGATTTTGGGCTTCCATAAAGATAGCTAGGGTTCACTTAATTTAATCCTAAAAACATGGTCTTTTAAACAACCAATTTAGGTCTAATTAAGATTAACCTAGCAGCCACGTGAGCATGCTTTCTAATAACAGAAAAACACAAAATAGCGACTCACAACCTTCCGAAAAGTCTCGGGAAAAAGCAGTTGAGCAGAATGTCACTTGAATGTCATAACATGTTATGACATAGATTTATTTTCAGAATTTCCAACTTTCTTTAGCTTCGTTGAATGTCTTTTAACATCCTTAGCAGGTAGGATTTATCTTCAATCTCTGAATGTCATGACATTTATCAAGACATTGCTAAATCCTAGTTTTACCAAAATTAATGCCAACCGAAAACACTAACAATCATGATGGATCATTTGAAGTATTTTGATGATTGAAAAAGTTTTGTCTTGAAAAAGTTGACCAAAAGTCAAAGTTTGACTTTTCTGTGCAGATGAAATTTCATCAGATGTTTCAGAAATTGATTGATGAATCCTGTGGACTTATGTGATGTTTTGAATCCAGAAATCTGGTCAACATATTGTATCTAAGATATGAAGATCAATCTCCAATCAAAAAAGTCATCCATTGATCAGAAAATCAGAGATTACTCATCCTCGACCAAAACCCTAATTGGTCGATCCTTGATAGATCAATCAGAAAAGTTGGATATCTGAAGATCAGAGGTTGATGATTTAATCAAGATAGATCAAATGAGGTGAGTGAAACTCAAACCCTAATTGCTTGCCTCTTGAATCAGATGAAAATTTGATGAAACCCTAATTTTGACTGTAAGCTACACCGATTAATTACATTACGGCCATGGTGATGCAATGATGCAAATGTAGGTGGTATATTAGGTCAAAAATTGGGGTATGATGACTACTGCTTGCTTTCGATCAAATACTTTTCACACGACACTTTTCAAACACTTTGTATACATTCCAGCGAGAATCATTACGAAGTCAAAGCGAAATGTCTTTTCAAACTACACAAACACAGGAAGAAAATTTTTCAAAGTGAGCTAAGCAACCAAGAGCTCGTAGATAACTACGGATGGAAAGGGTGTTAATACCTTCCTTTTTCATAACTGCCTCCCTTACTTAGAATCTATTGAAGGTTTTTTCCAGTTATTTTCACCTTCCCTTTATTGGATAAAAGAAAATTCAGTGGCGACTCTTGATATCCACAATATTTGCGATAAAAGCATAAAACAAAAAGTCGATTTTTCCACCGTGTTCTGATGGCGACTCGCGAGATACTACCTAAAGAGAGGCTACCTTAGTTTTAGATCACCTTTATTTCTTCTGTTTCTTTATCATTTTATTTTCAAAGGGTTGCTTGGGTATTATATCTGTGGGGGATTCTACACCCAGATCCAACTTTCCTTAGGTAAGTAGCAATAAATCATCACGATTATTAGGCGTATACCGAAACGGTCAAAATGATGGCTACGGTTAGTGCGACACTTTGGATGTCCCGATGCTCCTCGTGTTCAGTTGAGGAAGTATTTAGCATCTTCACGGTGTCATAAGCACTAACTCAACTTTAGAACCCTAATTGACCCATCTTGGCCATTAGAAGGTAGTGAGATGGCCGACTTTCGTGCAGACTGAGGTTGGTTAATACTTGATGCTACGCTCATTAAGAATCGACTTTTGGGATGTTTCGGTCGACCACTTGCTAGTCGTATTGAAATAAATCCTGTGAGAGAGATCGATGATATGAGATTCCTAGAACCCAGTTACTCTTGTAGGACAGGTTGAACCCACTCAAACTTCGGTAAGGTAGACACATATACCTCATGCAAGCCTTAAACCTAGGGTTGTTGTTTGACTTGCTTGTGCTTGCTATTTAAACATGACATCATGACATCATAACATCATAACATCATATCATTTTTAACCATTTCAAGGACCTAGGGATTTATCTTTGCTTTCTGTCTTGGGTTATGGCTTCTAGGAAGACTATCCGAATCAACTTTGTGCCACTTGGGGCATTGTGAAGAAAACTGATACCAAGACCTTGGGGCATAAAAATTTCATTCCTTGGGAACCTTACCACAAATGGGTGCGTGCTCGAGCTTAAAACCTCATGATGCCATATACTACTATCCTGCCAGTGATCATGGAACCTGTTGCTATAGGTGACAAACCCTATACCATTCTTCATCCAGACATTCCTACCGATTTTGAAGAATTCAAGAGATCCTGGATTCAACTCAAAGAAGAAAGGGATACCTTCGAAGCTCAATGTTATACAAGCAAGAAAAGAGTATTGGAGTTGACAAAGCTACTTCACAAGGAGCAAGGCATCAACACCTATTTCAACACAAAGAGGAAGCGTCCATGGGAGGCCTAAGCTCTAGGAATCTCATTTTTATTGTTTGAACTTTTATTTGTACTTACTAAGTCAACTAATAAAAAGTTTGTTCTTTTTTGTTTACCAAATTTAAATTCCTAAAGGTCCTTGAAAACATTGCATTGTATATCATAACATAACATCTCATAACAGGTACATTGAAGACCGGTTTTCTTATTCTCTCGCTATTTATTTGAGTAGAAATGGCTCTCGAACAGACTATCAAAAATCTCCAGGCTCAGAATGCTCAGTTCCAGGAAATGTTCACCAGCTTAGCTCAAGGGCAGAAAGATCTGAAGAAGCTCATCACTAGAAAGAAGAAGACTATTGGCATTCTCAATATGGGGAAAAGGTTCGGAGGACCAATCAAGGTAGTCGGACAACTTGAATTCTCAAACAAGAGCGGCGAAACTGAAGGTAGCGTAAAAAACAATGAAGGAAGCCATCATCAGTCTAAAAACGAAGTGGAAGACTATATGATCCAGCAGTATCCTAACGACGAAAAGTACAAGAAACTTGAAGACTGCCTGAATACTGTAGAGAATTTGAAAATTTCAGGGTTAAACTTTGATGATATGAGCCTGGTTCCCAGAGTAGTAATTCCCGCAAGTTCAAGGTCTCTACCTTTGCTAAATATGATGGCATTTCTTGCCGTATGTCGAAGTCCTATGTTCAGAAAATCTATCCTCATACTGAAGACAGAAGCTGTGGATGCATTTCTTTCAAGAGAGTTTATCTGGAACACAGTTGGAGTGGTATTATTAGCTAGAGAATTCCCACATTCATACCTAGAGTGATTTGGTAGATCCTTTCTACGAATAGTATCAATACAATGCTGAATTGGCACCCGTATGCAACTCTGAGCATGTCTATGGGCGTGTGAGAAGTTCAAGGAGTATGCCCAGAAATGGAGAGATCTAGCTGTCATACCCCAAATTTTGACCTAATATACCACCTTACATTTGCATTGCTGCATAACTAACTGTTCAAACAGCATTAGTCGGGTATAGCATTCACAGGTCGAAATTAGGGTTTCATCAGATTTTCATCTGATTCAAGAACTAACCAATTAGGGTTTGAGATTTTTTTTCATCTCATTTGATCTATCTTGATCAAAACATCAACCTCTGATCATCAGATAACAAAATTCTCTCACAGATCAATCGAGGATCGACCAATTAGGGTTTTGATCGGGCATGAGAATTCTCTGACTTTTTGAGCAGTGGATGACTTTTTTGGATAGAGATTGGTCATTATATCTTAGATACAACCTCTTGACCTAATTTCTGGATCCAAATCATCACGAGTTCACGAAATTCATCGGTCGTTTCGAAACATCGATGAAATTTCATCTACGAGAAAAGTCAAACTTTGACTTTTGGTCAAATTTTCAAAACAAAACTTTTCCATCATCAAAATACTTCAAATGATCCATCATGATCATAAAAATCAAAGAATTTGGAAAAGTCAACAAAAGTCAAAATTTCTATAACTTAGAAATTTTTCTAAGTGTTGAAATTTTACATTTTCCAAACTTCAAGCCAATTTTCACCTAGTTCAAGTGGAATTTGAAAAACTCAAAACATGAAAGTTGTAGATCATGGAAAAATCTTTCCAAAATGTCCAAGAACTTCAAAATCCATGGAGTCTAGATACACTTTTGAAATTGAAACAAAAGAGTCCATGAAATTTGATTTTCAAAGTTCACAACTTCAAATTATAGGTCTTTTGTGTTTTCTCATTCAAACCACTTCTAACACTTGCCAAGTGACTCATCAAACTGATAAACATCAGTAAAAGTGATGATTGAAGATTGGATCAAGTTTGAACAATTTTGCACATGGTAAAAAAGGAAGTTTCCTTTTAGGCAAAATGCCTTTCTTGCCCTTTAAGCAACTTCAAATTGCAAAATGCCATGTCCTTCCTTGCCTAACATTTCAGACCTCTTGCCTATAAAAGGATGGCATTTCAAGTTCAATGAACACCAAGAAACTCCACAAAAATCCATGCTTTCTTTCACTTTCTTGAAAATCAAGCAATTAGTGCAAAATTGAGAATCATAGCATTTTTAGTTTAAGTTAAAAACATGGTAAATCTTGGTGTCAAACATGTTACATGATCATTATAGAACATTGCAAGCCTACAAACAAATGAACTAAACTAAAATCGAATTCCATTTCCATTTTTCAAAACTTTAAAGCCGACTTAGGAATCGAATTGCAAGTTTGGCTTGATCAATTGTTGTTCTAATGATCCATACACCTTCCATGAACATCTGGGTTGATCTAAAACAAGAATAGCAATCGTAACACCATTAACCCGATTTGAGTTACATTTCGAGCTGATTGCGGTTGACTTGAGTGGAGAGATTGAAGCAAGTTCGAGCAAGCAGGCCATCTCTAAAGCATCCTCACGTACATTTGGTGCTCTAAGGATCAAAACAACAAGCTGGAAGTGCTCTAGAACGAGTTTCGATCTTCACTTTCCGGTATCCATACGAACTTCAAACTCCATATTCCTTGCACCAATTGACAAAACTCTTGGCCATTTGTTTTACACACTCAACACGATCCTTAACCCTCAATAAAATCAAACAATCGTTCAACATACATCATTTAATTTAGATTTTCGGTTTAGGGTTCATCGTGTTCTTGAATCGAAATCATTCTAGGCAATATAAATGAAATTAACAAGCATCTTCATGTTCGTGGCATAAAATCGATCAAGTTTGGTTTTACATCGTGCCATTTGGTTGAGAAAGCGAAGGAGATAGCTCGTCGTGGCGAAAATCAAACACAAGCCGAAAATTCGCGTGTTCTTGGTGTTCTTGATTTTTGAAAATTCAAATAATCAATATAATATTAGCGTGTTTTAATCCACTAACAACTCAACGTGTTTGGCTCGATGGTTCATGGCTTGCCTTTAAGGCTTTGTGACAGCGTATCACCTCGTGGTCATGGGTTCAAAACCCGACAAGACCATTCTTTTACAAAGCTTTCAATTTTCATGTTTTCTTCAAAACTTTCCAATACCATATCAACACGTGTCTGGTCCACTAACACTTCAAACTTTGGCTCGGTTGGTCCTGGCTTGCTCTTAGTGCTTTCGCCGTATCCACTCAAAGGTCATGGGTTCAAAACCCGGCAAGACCATTTTCTTCACTCATTTTCACAAACTTCAATATTTTCATTGTTTTTCTTCAAACTTCAACAATTTTTTAACCAATCAAAACTTCTCATTTTGAGATGATTTTTGCACACTTGTCATTTAATACATATATTTTATGATTATGTCAAAAAATCCAAAAATATTTTCATCGATTAATTTTAATCGAGGCAGCGATTACGAACACTTTTCAAATCTCCTTAAAGGTGAATTTTTCAAGTTTTCGACTTCCGATTTTTTTCAAAACTTCTCATAAATCAAATTCACATTTCAAAACATTTTCAAATCATTTTTCAAAACATTTCATTAAACTTATATCTTTTTACCATGATTGATCCGATCAAAACGATAAACCTAATTTCGTCTTCTCTCAAACTTCTCGATCGATAATGGGCCTCCCTTATGGTGTAAGTCCCAATCCTTTATGTACATATTTAGCTTTACTTGTACATACTCAAATCATCTTTGTCAATATGCAAACATAAACAAATTTCTTTCGTTTGTTTTTCATTCGTTTGTCTATACACCGAATGCATTGGTTCTAAAGATAGAATTCCCTGTGAAATCTCTTTTAACCAATGGGCCTCCTCAGTGTAAGTCCCAATTCTTTTATGTACATAAATTTTCCTTGTACATAAACAATAACATTCTTTATGTACATAATATTTCCTTGTACATATCAAAACTTTCAAACACATACAAATTTTTATACATACATAACAGATATTTCACAAACAAACTTTCATCACATATCGGATATTTCAAAATACCTTTTATCGTACATAACACGGATACTTCTTTTTCAAAACTTTTATATACATAACACGGATACTTCTTTTCAAAACTTTTATACGTACATAATCTGGATACTCTTTCTTTGAAAAATACTTTTCACAGATAAAACTTGATCATTCGTTTACTGTTTCATCTGTACATTCACCTGAATACCATTGGTATTGAAAGGAGCATTATTCCTGTGAAGCGCTTTCAAATCAATGGGCCTCTCTTCTGATGTAAGTCCCACCCTCCTATGTACATCCATCTTTGTGTACATAAAAACTGTTCGTGTACATATTCATTTCCTTGTACACGATTCAAACTTGTAAATAATCAAGTTCGCTCGTTTCAAGCGTTAGTTGCAGACACTTGTTTATATTTCATAAACTGCTGTAAATAAACATCATGCATTGTTTATATTTCCTTCATAAACTCCTGTGAATACATATCACACACACACACCTGTTTATACAAACTGTCTAATAGTAACATAACAATTATACTAATCAATAGGTTCCCCACAGTATAGCCTCCGCTTGGGCTTCATACAAGACAACTCATCACCAGTTGAGTTTAGCCTCCGCTTGGGCTTCATACAAGACATTTCATCCCCAGCATGGGTTAGCCTTCTCTTGGGCTTCGTACAAAGAAACTCTCCCCACAGAGTTAGCCTCCGCTTAGGCTTCATATAAGACAAACACTCCCCTGTTGAGTCAGCCTCCTCTTGGGCTTCGTTCAAAAGAACTCCTCATTGAGTTTAGCCTTCTCTTGGGCATCATACAATGAAAGAGACAGGAAATCTCTTAACAGCCTCCTCTTGGGCTCCCAATACAAAGAATCACCCGCGCTAAGATAGAACCCTGAAAGGATGGTTTCTCGGTGAAATCACTTTCAAAATCACCATAGAGTAAAATTTCCCGGTGAAATTACTCTTATTCAGTAAAGGATGATTTCTCGGTGAAATCCCTTTCAAGCCAAAGCCAGCCATACCCTATAGCTTCCTCTTGAGCTTCATACAAGGACCCTCGATGACCCTCGAAATGCCTCCTCTTGGGCTAACAATACAAGGACCCACGGGCTTCTTAAAAGCATCCCTTTAATCCAATCAATTTCTCCTAAGAGATTTAGACATTTATCATCTCTATGGAAGAAGTATCTCATCTACTACATCACATACAGTCAAAAACTTTTCAAAACTTTTCAAACTTTTCAAACTCTTTTCAAACTTTTCAAACTCTTTTCAAACAAAAACATCTCTTAATTGTAAGTGGTAGCGCTTGTACACTCAAGCAAAACACCCAATACTTCGGTTAAAGATTTAATCATCTTTTCAAACATCTTTCTTAAACATGTAAGTGGTAGCACTTGTACACTCAAGCAAAACACCCAATACTTACGGTTAAAGATTTAATCATCTTTTCAAACATCTTTCTTAAACATGTAAGTGGTAGCGCTTGTACACTCGAGCAAAACACCTAATACTTACGACGAAAGATTTTTATCAATCAAACTTTTTCAAAATGTATGTGATGACATAGATTAGATACATTTTCATTAAGATGACATTTGTGCATCTCTTACTAACATCCGTTGCTTTCCACTAGCATAAGTGGAACTACGATTGCTCGACTTTCTCAACATCCTTTTGAGAATACGTGAGCCTGGTCTCATCCTTGCCGAGCAAATTTCTATCTCCCTCGGACCAAACAAACCATAGAACCACAGATCCGAGGCTACAAATGCTCACGATTCCCACTAGGGATATGTACGAAGATCCATAGATCTTTGCGAGCACAATAATAACAAAACCTAGAATCCCACATAATCTCTGTTTCTTAAAATCCAAGGAGAAACTTTCCCAATCATAGAAATAGCAATTAAAAACACACAACATATCAAATGTATTCATATATAAAAGTAGATAACTACATATATTTAGGGTGCTCCATCTATTCCTTTATATACCAATCCCCCTTACTCGGAATCTCCCCGATGCGTTCGTCTAGTTTGCGCTAGTCGTTCGCATACTCATATCAATTGAGGGTATTTGACTTTCCCTTTTTCATAATCATTAAATCATCTTTCTTGTGTTGAAAATAATAAAGCTTGATGCTCATGACATCTTTATAAACAAATCAAAAGATTTAAATCGTTGCGTGCGGAAGATCCGAACTCACGTTCGCATCCTCGGTAGCGTCACCTTTGCGAGCAGGGAAAAATGGCGACTCTGGAATACGTTGAAGCTTTGATTTTCAAAAAAAAGCGTTACTACGTCAGGAGCACCAAGCTTTTTGTTTTCAAAAAGAAAAGAAAGGGATAAGCTTTCATATTTTGCATATATCTGTTTTTCTTTTATTGTGTGTTTAGCGATTTCATCGATGGAAAGAAATCCTAACGGTTAAGAAACATTTTAGATCTAGGTGGAGGTATTATCGTGAAGCGATTCAATGCTTTGAAGTTAATATTTCCAGCGATGGAGGTTGTCTTGAGGTATTGTGTTTAAGCAAGTAATTGCGATTTGTATTTTAGGGAACTTAAGAAGGCGAGTGGTGTAGAACACATAAACCATCCGGCCATTAGGATGTAGTGCGAGAGATTATTCGGTGTAAGCCTAGAGTAATTGTCATGCGATACTACGATCGGTGAGTTTCTCTTGAAAATATTATTGGACCATCGGTAATCACCAAATCCAATAATGTTTTGAAGAGTGTTGAGCTGTATATCAGTAGAACCGTTTCACGGATGAATAAGCCCATAGAACTTAACCCGTTGATTCTTATCGTTGGCTTCATGCTCGTGACTTCGAACGCTTGCCCGTGTGTATAACTACTAACCATGTTTGTTGCATTCATGCATTCATGCATTCATTCAAAAAACAAAAAAAAAACTTCATTTCTCTTCCCATTTCCAAAGAATTTAGAGATTTTTCTTTGTAAAATATTTTAGGTTAGAGTGATGGGCGTCGGAGGAAGATTCACCAAAGATACTGTTTTAGGATTCTGGCGTAGGAAAGTTGAAAGAGTTAGCATCCTTGGTAGAAGATCCCTCGGTTTGAGCGCTATGGAACTCTTTTAACTCTTTTGAGCATGCGTTGATGAAGGACTTCTCAAAACTTTCGTTCAGTTCTACGATCCAGTCTATCGTTGTTTCACTTTCCCTGACTATCAGTTGATGCCTACTTTGGAAGAGTATGCGCATATTTTAGGAATCTCAGTATCAGACAAAGTGCCTTTCAATGGTTTGGAAGCCATTCCTAAGTCACCAGTCATTGCAACGATGACTCACATTAAGAAATCGAGATAGACAAAACGACTACGGAGGAAAACTCTTGGGTGACTTCAAAGTTCCTAATGGAGAAGGCTCTCAAATTCTCTGAAATTTGGTAGTATGGTAGCCTTTGAAGCTATTTTAGCTTTACTCCTCTGGATTAGTGTTGTTTCCCAGCGTCCGAATTTCGTTGATATCAATGCTATAAGGATCTTTCGATTGGAAATCCGTTCCCACCACCTTCGGTGATCGTCGTCTCTATTCATCATAGGAATCGTCAAGGAGATGGAACTATCGTGTCTTTGCGTACCTGTTTTCAAATGGATTACCTTACATTTGCCTAAATCTCCTATCTTCAGCGAAAACAAAGGCAGTGGCATTGGTCAAGAAGGATCATGTCTCTCACAAGCGGCGATATCCATTGGTATATCTTCGCGAGACAATGAGATGGAAATCATTGAAAGTTGTGGAGAATTTGCCAGCGTGCCTCTCATTGGTGCGAAGGGGAATCAACTACAACCCATTTCTAGCAAGGCGTCGGCATCGCAAATTCGGTAAACCTACGGTTTCTGGTGAAAGCTACTTATCATGAAGGAGAGATTCCCAAGGATTAAAGGCTAGGATGATCAAAGCTTGGCATCACATCCGAAAGAAAGGAAAAGGTAAAGCAAAGAATTGTGTAGCCATGAAACCTACACTTCTTGGGTTAAGAAAAAGCGAAGGAATTTGAATGCCTTACGCTTATGAGGATCCTATGTTCTCAATCGCTTCAAAATCAACAAATTTTCCGTTGAAGATATGGGAGAATACCAAGAAGCCTTGACCAAAATGAGATTTGAAAGGAAGCTTTGGAAAGCAAATTCCTTAAGGCAAACCTTGAGAATGAGAAGCTCGAAAGCAAGTCAAAGATCATGAAAAAGCTTGTATTCCGGGATGAATGGCTCATGAAGAAAGATGAGAAGATTCGCGAGAAGGATAACATAATCAAAGATACGTCCGGAAAGGAAAAGCTTGAGGAAATGACAACCAGCGACCACTGCTCCCAGTGGAAAGAATCGTCGACAAGCTAAAAGCGAGAAAGCGAACTAAAAGCTCGCTATGGAAAGAAATCACGAAGAGGAAGCGCATGAACCTTGGATCGTCATCGACGAAGGCGTTTAATTAGTTTAATTTAGTTTGTAATTTTATCATTTGTTTTATTGTATCATTTGTGAGCAATGCTCCAACAAAAACAATTGTTGTAATCTTCCTTCATTAATTAATAAAATTCGTGTTTTTCCATCCAAATATTTGCCAGAAATATCTCTTTTAGCGTAAATTCTTTGGAAATTCTTTTTTCTTTATAATCATATTCATGCATCATATCTTGCATTTAGGTCTATTGTCTAGATTCTCACTTTTTCTAGTTGGAATCACTTTTCGGATAGAAGCAGTTGTCATTGTCGCGTCTTAGAGTTTCTCGACTGCGTCCGCAGCCAACTCGAACGTACGATACTAGATCAAAAAGAAGAAAAGTAATGGAGAATTTTGAGCAAGAAAACGTTGAACTTCGTAGTACAGTAACTACACTACAAGAGGAGGTAGAAAGACTCACGTCTTTGGTCAACTCATTGGCCACAGCGCAAAGTCAACAAGCGGCGTCGGCGATCAAAATCAACAGCAGAGAGGACACTACTACTCCGGTTTCGTTTCGCGGCGGTGGTTCACCTTCGGCATGCGGAGGGCTATCCATGGGAATGCCTTTCAACCCGGCATAGGGTTCGACCGACTTCTCAAACAATCTCGCTTGACATACCTGCTGCGGCAAAACTACGCTTCCACGGTGATGGAATAACTTTCCACAAGTAACAATGTCGGTTTCTCGACGATCATGTTGAACTCAACCACATAGTGCACACTACCACAGACGAAGTTCATCACACGAAATAACACGAACGCTCGTGGTTCAATGGAAAATCTCCAGGAACAGCTCCTTAAAATGCAGCTTGAGATAAAAACAATTCAAGGGAAAGAATTGTTTGGGAAAAGTGCCCAGGATCTTTGCTTAGTTCCTCGTGTAAAAATACCTGCGAAATTCAAAATCCCGGACTTTGAAAAATACAAAGGGAACTCTTGTCCTCAGAGTCATCTTACCATGTATGCTAGGAAAATGTCTACATACAATGAGGATCATCAGCTGCTAATTCATTATTTCCAGGACAGTCTCACCGGTGCTGCACTGAAGTGGTACATGGGTTTAGACAGCACGAACATCCAAACGTTCAACGACTTAGGTAAAGCCTTCGTTCAGCAATATAAGTTCAACTTGGATATGGCTCCTGATAGGGATCAACTTCGCTCCATGTCTCAAAAGGAAAGAGAGACATTTAAAGAATATCTTGCAACGATGGAGAGAAATTGCTGCCCAAATTAACCCACCATTGGAAGAAAAGGAGATGACTAAGGTGTTCTTGAATACTCTTAACTCATTCTACTATGAGCGAATGATTGCTAGTGCTCCCGGAGATTTCAATGAAATGGTGAGCATGGGAATGCGATTAGAAGAGGGTGTTCGAACCGGTCGATTAACCAAGGAAGCAGGATCTTCTAGTGGGACTAGAAAGGTTGGGCGGCTTTCAAAGGAAAAAGAACATGGCGTAGGAATGGTATCGAGAAACCACGTAAGAATGTCATCCAACGGTGACGGTGGCTGCCATAGCACCATTGTCAACACAACTCAAGCGCAAGAATTGCTCAATTTTAGCAAAATCAACAAACTCAGCGACCTCGTCAGCGGTCCGGCGGTTTAATAACCAAAACCGTGCGCCTCGGTCACTCGTTTCGACTCGATCCCAATAGCGATACAGAACTTTACCCAGCACTAATAGAGAAACTTTCTGAACAAGGCTACCGCCTCCGGTTCTGAAGCTGCCGTGGTGGTACAAAGCGGCGTATCTTGCCCTTTCCATCAAGGGCACCGGGCCATGACCTCGAGCAGCATCGCATTAAAGGCGGAAATGCAGTTAGTAAGGTCTAATCTTCTTTCCTTCAGAATACGAGTCGAATGTGCAAGCCAATCCACTTCGGTCATAGTGGACACTCGGTGAATCTAATGCTAAGGAATACAGACGGTACCTTGTCACGGATGTAAACTTAGTCAAAAAACTTAGTGCATCTTCATGAAGCATCTGATAAAATGAGTACCTTCACTAAGCACAATTATGCGACTTGCTATATACGCTCCAGAATATCCATGGATGTCCCACCATAGGCGAGATATTGGCATTTGTTGAACATTGGTGACCTACAAATTCCTGAAACCGAGAGATGACCATGGCGTAAATACAATAGGGCATTTTCGCATGAGCTTTTAGTCTCGAGATATCAACTCGGAAAATCCGAAAGCGTTGTGATCCCTTGTTTCAAGCCTGATCAATTCAAAGACATGTCCTTGCGGCGACGTGAAAATCCATGATCCTGCGAAGTTTGGGATACCTTGGGAGAACCAAGTGGCAAATCGACTACATGGTGAAATACTCTGCGCTAAGCTCAAAAATTCGGATCGAAGATATCGACCCACGGGATGGGGTGATGACTTTGACTACTAGTCAATCGGAGAGGAATACTCGTCTTCTCGAACTAATCAGCGGATCGAGGTCCCAAATGAAGATCTACTGTTTCAACACGTCGGATTTCACCAAGCTAGATCACGGTTACCACTACATCAACATGATCACGAAGATCAAGTATGATTCGGGATACGATGCGGAAAGTGTCATTTGAAAGAATCTCTTCACTACGAAGGCGGAAGGAACATCGATATTCAACACAAAGATCAAGGAAGTACAAAGGCTATCCTCATACTTCCCGATCTATTAATCAAGAAGATCGCTTTAGCAGCACCAAAGGCAAAGGCCATCGTCCGAGTCTTCAAAGCACCGCAGCAATCAAAGTTTACTCGAGGTTAAACCAAGCGGAAAATTACACGGTACCTCGACTTCGAGGAGTTCGTCACTATTGAAACACTGTTGAAGTTAGGACTAATGTTCATAGCTCTAAGTAGTTTATCTTTGCTTTTGTTTTGAACTCTCGCTTAGCCCAAAGAGATGTTTATAGGGTTTAGCTTTTAAATAATTTCTCTTTGTCTTGCCCAGAGACAAATGAGTTTGTATTTTAGGCCATTCATATTGTGAAACATAAATAAAATCGTTGTTTTGTTTCCACTCTGTGTTTATTTTCATTTTACCCTTTTAGGAATGATAATCAAAAAACACAATAAAAAAAATCTTCAAAAAAAAAATCATAATGAAAATTAATCGCATACATTAACTTTCAAAAAAAAAAAAAAAAAAAAAAAAAATTTTCGAACATAAATAAAAATGCAGATTAAACAAATGGACAAATCCATTGAAAGCAATAACTCTATGCTCTCTCGACTTTGAAATCCCTACGAATTCTTTGAAGAAGAAGTTGAAGAAGAGATCCCAGAGGAGATTTCTAGACTGCTAAAACACGAGAGTACCCACTCGGGGCATCGTACAAGGATAAGAAAACTCTGAGGAGGCTTTCTAGGAATTTCTTCCTAAGCGGAGATGTGCTATACAAAAGAAACTTTGATATGGTTACGCTCGAGATCGTCGACAGACAAAAGCGAACACGATCATCCATAAGTGCATGAAGGTCCTTTGGAACTCATTCAAAGCGGACATGCAATGTCTAGAAAAATATTAAGCGAGGATACTATTGGATGATGGAATCCAAGCTGCGTAAACACGTCAAAGATGTCACAGTGCGGATCTACGAGATAAGATCCATGTGCCACCTCTACTCAATGTTCTCTCCTCTCCGTGGCGTTCTCCATGTGGGGCATCGACATGATAGGAATGATTGAACCAAAAGCGTCCAGCGGACGCCGCTTCGTCGGTGGCTATTGATTACTTCACCAAATGGGTCGGCGGCATCTTACGCCAGCGTTACAAGACAAGTGGTTGTGAGGTTCATCAAGAACAACCTCATTTGCCGATATGGAATTCCAAGTAAGATCATTCTTGACAATGGATCTAACTTGAACAACAAAATGATGAAAGAAGCGTGTGAGGAATTCAAGATCGAGCATCATAACTCGTCTCCTTACCGGCCAAAGATGAGCGGCGCGGTTAGGCGACCAACAAGAACATCAAAAGATCATCCGAGAAAATGGTCATCACTTACAAAGCGGCATGAAATCGCCATTTGCTCGCGGGTATCGTGCTTGATCGCACTTCAACAGAAACTCCTTTTCTCTAGTATCACGGCATGGGCGGTGCTCCCGTAAGTTGAGATCCGTCAATGAGAGTTCTCATGGAAACTAAGCTATCGGTGAATGGTGTCAAAGCGGATCGACCAATTGAACTTAATTGAAGAAAAGCGCTGACCGCTCGTGTCACGGACAACTCATCAAAGAAGAATGAAAGCTTTTGACAAAAGGTCCGACCTCGTGAATTCGAGAAAGCGACCTCGTGCTTAAAAAGATTACATCTTTTCAAGCAATTCTAGGGGCAAATGGACTCCTAATTACGAAGGCCCATACATTGTCAAAAGAAGCTTTTACGGTGCTATGACTCTCACAACCATGAGCGATGAACTCACCCCACGAATCTTGGCCTGATCAAAATACTTTGTCTAAAAAACAAAACATTTGGTAGTAAAGAAAAGCGGCTTAGGCAAAAATAGCGTCTCGGTGGATTGAAAACACGAAAAGCGATCGAGGCAAAATTAGAGACAATAAGCGAAATTATCACGATAGATCGAAAACACGAAAGGCGATCTAAGCAAAAACAAGGATACAAAATGACAAAATAAGCTGCGGTCGATGCATATTTTGTCCATCGAAAAATTTTCCATCAACGGATCTTCATCAACTTTTAGAAAACAGTTGGAATTCAAAGTTGTTAGGGATAGTAGTGGTTATTTGCTTTCAATGTAGCCTTTTCCCAATAAATTATCATTTCCAACTTTTGTAAATAGTCCATGGAATCACGCCTTTGGCTGATTACCATTCTATCAATAAATTTGAGCCTTGTGCCTTTTGTTTGCAATCTTTACTTTGTTCTGTTTTGCAAAATAACGCTTTTATTGTGAAAATCACTTTTGAAACTAAAATGTTTAAATGAATTTTACTTCAAAATTTTGAAACAAAAGCAAAATTCTCCTTTGAAACTATGAACATGGAAATAACTTGATTGTTTCTCCAGAATGTGTCAATCCCCAGTAGAGTCGTCAACTGCTACAGCAGTCTTCTCCTCATCAGGAATCATCAAAAGGACGGTATTCTTATCAAAAAGAAATCCCCAGTCGAGCTGCCAATGAAAAGCCTTTCTCAGAAAGTTTAAAGCATGCAACTCCGATTCTTCATCAGTGAACCTCTGCACCATTGCCGCAATTTTCACCGAGTATTTGTTCGGCGTGGCTGATCCTTTTCCCAAATACTCTCTTTAAGTGTCTTCGTCTAGTATTGTTAGCATGCATATAACATTCATGACATTCATACATAATAGCATCATTCATGCATTTTTTGCATTTCTCAAAATGTTTGCTTCTGGTTATATATATACTCATACGAGTATATCATATCCCCAGCAGATTCTCTCCAAACAGAAAAGACATATTTTCTGTTTTCCCCGTGATATCTTCCAAGCAGTATATCTCTTCTCTCACATTCCCCAGTTGAGATCATTCCTCATTTGGAACAATGTCTTGATTGACTGTTTCTTTTCAGTTCGTTCCTGAATAGAACTTCATCTCTAATCAACAAAGCAATAAGCAATAGCCTCATTGTCTGAGCCGCTTACTTTCATTCCTAAACTTGTCATAAAAGTTTGTTCTTCTCAATAAGGTCAAATCACGACCGTCGAGAAATTCTCAGCGTGGTCTTTCATCTAAAAGAAAACATGTACATCGAATCAAAGCGCCGCATCTTCTCGAAGAGATCCTCGGCAGTGTATCAAGAAAGTAGAAACTCATTTTGAGTTACATTTCTCTCTATTTGTTATTCACCACGGATGAATACACATCAAACTCATTTCAAGATTTACCTTGTTATAGTTATCACTTTCTTGATAATTGGTAATATCTTTAAAAGTCCATTCGATCTTGTTTCCACTTTTATGCATTATTCACAAAGTGAATATTGATAATTTTCTCAAAATTTTACCTTGTTATAGTTATGACCCTTGATAATTGGTAACATCTTCAGTTCATTACCATAAACTATCACAAAGCTGATAATTGGTAATATCATTTTCACTTACCTTAAACATTGTCACAAGGC
Organism: Vicia sativa; assembly: GCA_021764765.1. NCBI lineage: Eukaryota > Viridiplantae > Streptophyta > Magnoliopsida > Fabales > Fabaceae > Vicia > Vicia sativa. The sequence continues at coordinate 263,286,597 of CM038794.1, read as the reverse complement.
TGAAGACCGCCTGAATCATAGAAATTTGAAAATGTCAGGGTTAAACTTTGATGATATGAGCCTGGTTCCCAGTAGTAATTCCAAGTTCAAGGTCTCTACCTTTGCTAAATATGATGGCATTTCTTGCCCGGTGTCTGAAGTCCTATGTTGGAAAATCTATCCTCATCACGAAGGCAGTGTGGATGCATTTCTTTCAAGAGTTTATGGAACAGTTGGGTGGTATTATTAGCTAGAGAATTCACATTCATACCTAGAGTGATTTGGTAGATCCTTTCTGAATAGTATCAATCAATCTTGAATTGGCACGACCCGTATGCAACTCTGAGCATGTCTATGGGCGTGTGAGAAGTTCAAGGTATGCCGAAATGGAGATCTAGCTGTCATACCCCAAATTTTGACCTAATATACCACCTTACATTTGCATTGCTGCATAACTAACTGTTCAAACAGCATTAGTCGGGTATAGCATTCACAGGTCGAAATTAGGGTTTCATCAGATTTTCATCTGATTCAAGAACTAACCAATTAGGGTTTGAGATTTTTTTTCATCTCATTTGATCTATCTTGATCAAAACATCAACCTCTGATCATCAGATAACAAAATTCTCTCACAGATCAATCGAGGATCGACCAATTAGGGTTTTGATCGGGCATGAGAATTCTCTGACTTTTTGAGCAGTGGATGACTTTTTTGGATAGAGATTGGTCATTATATCTTAGATACAACCTCTTGACCTAATTTCTGGATCCAATAAGGTCAAATCACGACCGTACGAGAAATTCCTCAGCAGTGGTCTTTTTATCTAAAAGAAAACATGTGTCTGTCAATCAAAACGCCCGCATCTTCTCGAAAGAGAGATCCTCGTGCGGTGTATCCAAGAAAGTAAAACTCATTTTGAGTTACTGTTTCTCTCACTATTTGTTATTCACAGATGAATACACATCAAACTCATTTCAAGATTTACCTTGTTATAGTTATCACTGGCGATAATTGGTAATATCTTTAAAAGTCCATTCGATCTTTGTTTCCACTTTTATGCATTATTCTGTTGAATATTGTAATTTTCTCAAAATTTTACCTTGTTATAGTTATGACCCCGCTGATAATTGGTAACATCTTCAACGTTCATTACCATAAACTATCACAAAGCTGATAATTGGTAATATCATTTTCACTTACCTTAAACATTGTCACAATTTGAAGGCGCACGAATCATGAAAATTTGAAAATTTGAGGTTAAACTTTGATGATATGAGCTGGTTCCCGAGTAGTAATTCCATGAGTTCAAGGTCTCTACCTTTGCTAAATATGATGGCATTTCTTGCCCGAAGCTGTATCTGAAGTCCTATGTTCAGAAAATCTATCCTCATACTGAAGACAGAAGCTGTGGATGCATTTCTTTCAAGAGAGTTTATCTGGAACACAGTTGGAGTGGTATTATTAGCTAGAAATTCCCACATTCATACCTAGAGTGATTTGGTAGATCCTTTCGAATAGTATCAATACAATCTTTGAATTGGCACCAACCGTATGCAACTCTGAGCATGTCTATGGGCCGTGACGAAGTTCAAGGAGTATGCCAAATGGAGATCTATTTGTCATACCCCAAATTTTGACCTAATATACCACCTTACATTTGCATTGCTGCATAACTAACTGTTCAAACAGCATTAGTCGGGTATAGCATTCACAGGTCGAAATTAGGGTTTCATCAGATTTTCATCTGATTCAAGAACTAACCAATTAGGGTTTGAGATTTTTCATCTCATTTGATCTATCTTGATCAAAACATCAACCTCGATCATCGGATAACAAAATTCTCTCACGGATCAATCGAGGATCGACCAATTAGGGTTTTGATCGGGCATGAGAATTCTCGACTTTGAGCGTGGATGACTTTTTGGATAGAGATTGGTCATTATATCTTAGATACAACCTCTTGACCTAATTTACGGATCCAAATCATCACGAGTTCACGAAATTCATCGATCGTTTTGAAACATCGATGAAATTTCATCTACGAAAAGTCAAACTTTGACTTTTGGTCAAATTTTCAAAACAAAACTTTTCCATCATCAAAATACTTCAAATGATCCATCATGATCATAAAAATCAAAGAATTTGGAAAAGTCAACAAAAGTCAAAATTTCTATAACTTAGAAATTTTCTAAGTGTTGAAATTTTACATTTTTCCAAACTTCAAGCCAATTTTCACCTAGTTCCAAGTGGAATTTGAAAAACTCAAAACATGAAAGTTGTAGATCATGGAAAAATATTTCCAAAATGTCCAAGAACTTCAAAATCCAGGAGTCTAGATACACTTTTGAAATTGAAACAAAAGAGTCCATGAAATTTGATTTTCAAAGTTCACAACTTCAAATTATAGGTCTTTTTGTGTTTTCTCATTCAAACCACTTCTAACACTTGCCAAGTGACTCATCAAACTGATAAACATCAGTAAAAGTGATGATTGAAGATTGGATCAAGTTTGAACAATTTTGCACATGGTAAAAAGGTTTCCTTTTAAGGCAAAATGCCTTTCTTGCCCTTTAAGGCAACTTCAAATGCAAAATGCCATGTCCTTCCTTGCCTAACATTTTCAGACCTCTTGCCTATAAAAGGATGGCATTTCAAGTTCAATGAACACCAAAAACTCCACAAAAATCCATGCTTTCTTTCACTTTCTTGAAAATCAAGCAATTAGTGCAAAATTGAGAATCATAGCATTTTTAGTTTAAGTTAAAAACATGGTAAATCTTGGTGTCAAACATGTTACATGATCATTATAGAACTGTTGCAAGCCTAAAACAAAATGAACTAAACGAAAATCAAATTCCATTTCCATTTTTCAAAACTTTAAAAGCGACTTAGGAATCGATTGCAAGTTTGGCTTGATCAATTGTTGTTCTAATGATCCATACACCTTCCATGAACATCTTGGAGTTGATCTAAAACAAGAATAGCAATCTGTAACACCATTAACCCGATTTCGAGTTGTTTCGAGCTGATTGCGGGTTGACTTGAGTGGAGAGATTGAAGCAAGTTCGAGCAAGCGGGCCATCTCAAAGCATCCTCACATGCATTGGTGCTCTAAGGATCAAGAAACAACAAGCTGGAAGTGCTCTAGAGCAGGTTCGATCTTCACTTTTCCGGTATCCATCTGAACTTCAAACTCCATATTCCTTGCACCAATTGACAAAAACTCTTGGCCATTTGTTTTACTGCACTCAACACGATCCTTAACCCTCAATAAAATCAAACAATCGTTTAACATACATCATTTAATTTAGATTTTTCGGTTTAGGGTTCATACGTGTTCTTGAATCGAAATCATTCTAGGCTTAATATAAATGAAATTAACAAGCATCTTCATGTTCGTGGCATAAAATCGATCAAGTTTGGTTTTACATCGTGCCATTTGGTTGAGAAGCGAAGGAGATAGCTCGAATCGTGGCGAAAATCAAACACAAGCCCGGAAAATTCGCGTGTTCTTGGTGTTCTTGATTTTGAAAATTCAAATAATCCAATATAATATTAGCGTGTTTTAATCCACTAACAACTCAAGCGTGTTTGGCTCGTGGTTCATGGCTTGCCTTTAAGGCTTTGTGACAGCGTATCACCTCATGGTCATGGGTTCAAACCAGCAAGACCATTCTTTTAAAGCTTTCAATTTTCATGTTTTCTTCAAAACTTTCCAATACCATATCAACACGTGTCTTGGTCCACTAACACTTCAAGCGCTAGCTCGATTGGTCCTGGCTTGCTCTTAGTGCTTTCGCCCGTATCCACTCAAGGTCATGGGTTCAAAACCAGCCAAGACCATTTCTTCACTCATTTTCACAAACTTCAATATTTTCATTGTTTTTTCTTCAAACTTCAACATTTTTTTAACCAATCAAAACTTCTCATTTTGAGATGATTTTTTTTGCACACTTGTCATTTAATACATATATTTTATGATTATGTCAAAAAAATCCAAAAATATTTTCATCTGATTAATTTTAATCGGGCAGCGAGCGTTACGAACACTTTTCAAATCTCCTTAAAGGTGAATTTTCAAGTTTTCGACTTCCGATTTTTTTCAAAACTTCTCATAAATCAAATTCACATTTCAAAACATTTTCAAATCATTTTTCAAAACATTTCATTAAACTTACATCTTTTTACCATGATTGATCCGATCAAAACGATAAACCTAATTTCGTCTTCTCTCAAACTTCTCGATCGATAATGGGCCTCCCTTATGGTGTAAGTCCCAATCCTTTATGTACATATTTAGCTTTACTTGTACATACTCAAATCATCTTTGTCAATATGCAAACATAAACAAATTTCTTTCGTTTGTTTTTCATTCGTTTGTCTATACACCGAATCCATTGGTTCTAAAGATAGAATTCCCTGTGAAATCTCTTTTAACCAATGGGCCTCCCTTACGGTGTAAGTCCCAATTCTTTTTATGTACATAAATTTTTCCTTGTACATAAACAATAACATTCTTTTATGTACATAATATTTCCTTGTACATATCAAAAACTTTCCAAACACATACAAATTTTTATCTGTACATAACACAGATATTTCACAAAACAAACTTTCATCTGTACATAATACAGATATTTCAAAATACCTTTTATACATACATAACACGATACTTATTTTCAAAACTTTTATCATACATAACACGATACTTCTTTTCAAAACTTTTATATACATGTCTGAGATACTCTTTCTTTGAAAAAATACTTTTCACAGATAAAACTTGATCATTCGTTTGTTTCATCGTACATTCTGAATACCATTGGTATTGAAAGGAGCATTATTCCACTGAAGCGCTTTCAAATCAATGGGCCTCTCTTCTGATGTAAGTCCAACCCTCCTATGTACATCCATCTTTATACATACATAAAAACTTCGTTCGTGTACATATTCATTTCCTTGTACAGTTCAAACTTGTAAATAATCAAGTTACGCTCGTTTCAAGCGTTCGTTGCCTGACACCTTGTTTATATTTCATAAGCTGCTGTAAATAAACATCATGCATTGTTTATATTTCCTTCATAAACTCTGTGAATACATATCACACACACTGTTTATACAAACATCTAATAGTAACATAACAATTATACTAATCAATAGGTTCCCCGATTATAGCCTCCGCTTGGGCTTCATACAAGACAACTCATCACGGTTGAGTTTAGCCTCCGCTTGGGCTTCATACAAGACATTTCATCCCGGCATGGGTTAGCCTTCTCTTGGGCTTATACAAAAAACTCTCCCCGAGTTAGCCTCGCTTAGGCTTCATATAAGACAAACACTCCTGTTGAGTCGGCCTCCTCTTGGGCTTCGTTCAAAAGAACTCCTCATTGAGTTTAGCCTTCTCTTGGGCATCATACAATGAAAGAGCAAAATCTCTTAACGACCTCCTCTTGGGCTCCCAATACAAAGAATCACCAGCTAAGATAGAACCACGAAAGGATGGTTTCTCGGTGAAATCACTTTCAAAATCACCATAGAGTAAAATTTCGGTGAAATTACTCTTATTCGATGAGGATGATTTCTCGGTGAAATCCCTTTCAAGCCAAAGCCGATATACCTATAGCTTCCTCTTGAGCTTCATACAAGGACCCTCGATGACCCTCGGAATGCCTCCTCTTGGGCTAACAATACAAGGACCCACGGGCTTCTTAAAAGCATCCCTTTAATCCAATCAATTTCTCCTAAGAGATTTAGACATTTATCATATCTATGGAAGAAGTATCTCATCTACTACATCACATACAGTCAAAAACTTTTCAAAACTTTTCAAACTTTTCAAACTCTTTTCAAACTTTTCAAACTCTTTTCAAACAAAAACATCTCTTAATTGTAAGTGGTAACGCTTGTACACTCAAGCAAAACACCCAATACTTACAGTTAAAAGATTTAATCATCTTTTTCAAACATCTTTCTTAAACATGTAAGTGGTAGCACACTCAATACTTACAGTTAAAAGATTTAATCATCTTTTTCAAACATCTTTCTTAAACATGTAAGTGGTAACGCTTGTACACTCGAGCAAAACACCTAATACTTACGACGAAAGATTTTTATCAATCAAACTTTTTTTCAAAAATGTATGTGATGACATAGATTAGATACATTTTCATTAAGATGACATTTATGCATCTCTTACTAACATCCGTTGCTTTCCACTAGCATAAGTGGGAACTACGATTGCTCGACTTTCTCAACATCCTTTTGAGAATCGTGAGCACAGGTCTCATCCTTGCCGAGCAAATTTCTATCTCCTCGGACCAAACAAACCATAGAACCACCAGATCCGAGCTACAAATGCTCGATTCCCACTGGGGATATGTATCGAGAAGATCCATAGATCTTTGCGAGCACAATAATAACAAAACCTAGAATCCCACATAATCTGTTTCTTAAAATCCAAAGGAGAAACTTTCCCAATCATAGAAATAGCAATTAAAAACACCAACATATCAAATGTATTCATATATAAAGTGTAGATAACTACATATATTTAGGGTGCTCCATCTATTCCTTTATATACAATCCCCTTACTCGGAATCTCCCCAATGCGTTCGTCTAGTTTGCGCTAGTCGTTCATACTCATATCAATTGAGGGTATTTGACTTTCCCTTTTTCATAATCATTAAATCATCTTTCTTGTGTTGAAAATAATAAAGCTTGATGCTCGCGGCATCTTTATAAACAAATCAAAAGATTTAAATCGTTGCGTGCGGAAGATCCGAACTCACGTTCGCATCCTCGGTAGCGTCACCTTTTGCGACAGGAAAAATGGCGACTCTGTTTGGGGATCTGGCTGAAGCTTTGATTTTCAAAAAAAGCAGCGTTACTACGTCCGAGCACCAAGCTTTTTGTTTTCAAAAAGAAAAGAAAGGGATAAGCTTTTCATATTTTGCATATATCATTTTCTTTTATTGTGTGTTTGCGATTTCATCGATGGAAAGAAATCTAACCGGTTAAGAAACATTTTAGATCTAGGTGGAGGTATTAATCGTGGCGATTCAATGCTTTCGAGTTAATATTTCCGGATGGAGGTTGTCTTGAGGGTATTGTGTTTAAGCAAGTAATTGAAATTTGTATTTCGGGGAACTTAAGAAGGAGTGGTGTGTAGAACACATAAACCATCACGGCCATTAGGATGTAGTGCGAGATTATTCGGTGTAAGCCTAGAGTAATTGTCATGCGATACTACGATCGGTGAGTTTCTCTTGAAAATATTATTGGACCATCGGTAATCACCAAATCCAATAATGTTTTGAAGAGTGTTGAGCTGTATTATCGAGTAGAACCCGTTTCACGGATGAATAAGCCCTTAGAACTTAACCACGTTGATTCTTATCGTTGGCTTCATGCTCGTGACTTGAGCGCTTGCCGTGTGTATAACTACTAACCATGTTTGTTGCATTCATGCATTCATGCATTCATTCAAAAAACAAAAAAAAAACTTCATTTCTCTTCCCATTTCCAAAGAATTTAGAGATTTTTCTTTGTAAAATATTTTAGGTTAGAGTGATGGACGTCAGAGGAAGATTCACCAAAAGATACAGTTTTAGGATTCACGGCGTAGGAAAGTTGAAAGAGTTAGCATCCTTGGTAGAAGATCCCTCGGTTTGAGAAAGCTATGGAACTCTTTTAACTCTTTTGAACGCTAACGTTGATGAAGGACTTCTCAAAACTTTCGTTCAGTTCTACGATCCAGTCTATCGTTGTTTCACTTTCCCTGACTATCAGTTGATGCCTACTTTGGAAGAGTATGCGCATATTTTAGGAATCTCAGTATCAGACAAAGTGCCTTTCAATGGTTTGGAAGCCATTCCTAAGTCACCGATCATTGCAATGACTCATCAAAGAAATCGAGATAGACAAAACGACTACGGAGGAAAACTCTTAGGAGTGACTTCAAAGTTCCTAATGGAGAAGGCTCTCAAATTCTCTGAAGCTGGTAGTATGGTAGCCTTTGAAGCTATTTTAGCTTTACTCCTCTACGGATTAGTGTTGTTTCCCAACGTCCCGAATTTCGTTGATATCAATGCTATAAGGATCTTTCTGATTGGAAATCCCGTTCCCACCCTGCTCGGTGATACGTACGTCTCTATTCATCATAGGAATCGTCAAGGAGATGGAACTATCGTGTGCTGCGTACCTCTGTTTTTCAAATGGATTACCTTACATTTGCCTAAATCTCCTATCTTCCGCGAAAACAAAGGCAGTGGCATTGGTCAGAAGGATCATGTCTCTCACAGACGATATCCATTGGTATATCTTCGCAGACAATGAGATGGAAATCATTGAAAATTGTGGAGAATTTGCCAGCGTGCCTCTCATTAGTACGAAGGGAATCAACTACAACCCATTTCTAGCAAGGCGTCGGCTCGGATCATAAATTCGGTAAACCTTACGGTTTCTGGTGAAAGCTACTTCTATCATGAAGGAGAGGATTCCCAAGTTAAAGGCTAGGATGATCAAAGCTTGGCATCACATCCGAAAGAAAGGAAAAGGTAAAGCAAAGAATTGTGTAGCCATGGAAACCTACACTTCTTGGGTTAAGAAAAGAGCGAAGGAATTTCGAATGCCTTACGCTTATGAGGATCCTATGTTCTCAATCGCTTCAAAATCAACAAATTTTCCCGTTGAAGATATGGGAGAATACCAAGAAGCCTTGACCAAAATGAGATTTGAAAAGGAAGCTTTGGAAAGCAAATTCCTTAAGGCAAACCTTGAGAATGAGAAGCTCAAGAAGCAAGTCAAAGATCATGAAAAAACGCTGTATTTCCAGGATGAATGGCTCATGAAGAAAGATGAGAAGATTCGCGAAGGATAACGCAATCAAAATACGTCGGAAAGGAAAAAGCTTGAAAATGACAACCAGCGACCTGCTCCCACGAGTGGAAAAGAATCGTCGCAAGCTAAAAGCGAAAGCGAACTAAAAGCTCGCTATGGAAAGGAAATCACGAAGGAAGGCGCATCAAGCCTTGGATCGTCATCGACGAAGGCGTTTAATTAGTTTAATTTAGTTTGTAATTTTATCATTTGTTTTATTGTATCATTTGTGAGCAATGCTCCAACAAAAACAATTGTTGTAATCTTCCTTCATTAATTAATAAAATTCGTGTTTTTCCATCCAAATATTTGCCAGAAATATCTCTTTTAGCGTAAATTCTTTGGAAATTCTTTTTTCTTTATAATCATATTCATGCATCATATCTTGCATTTAGGTCTATTGTCTAGATTCTCACTTTTCTAGTTGGAATCACTTTTCGAGATAAAGCAGTTGTCAATATCGTCTTAGAGTTTCATTGCGTCCATGACCACTCGAGCGTCGATACTAGATCAAAAGAAGAAAAGTAATGGAGAATTTTGAGCAAGAAAGCGTTGAACTCGTGGTACGGTAACTACACTACAAGAGGAGGTAGAAAGACTCACGTCTTTGGTCAACTCATTAGCCACACGCAAGTCAACAAGCGGTCGGCGGTCAAAATCAACCAGCAACGGAGACTACTACTCGGTTTCATTTGTCGCGACCGTTAGTTCACCTTTCCATGCGGAGGGCTATCCATGGAATGCCTTTCAACCCGGCATAGGGTTCGCCAACCGACTTCTCAAACAATCTCGCTTGACATACCTACTTTGCGGCAAAACTACGCTTCACGGCGGAATAACTTTTCCACAAGTAACAATGTCGGTTTCTCAACCGATCATGTTGAACTCGACCATAGTGCACTACCACAGAAGAAGTTCATCACACCCGAGAAATAACACGAGCTCGTGGTTCAATGGAAAATCTCCGAGAACAGCTCCTAAAATGCGACTTGAGATAAAAACAATTCAAGGAAAGAATTGTTTGGGAAAAGTGCCGGATCTTTGCTTAGTTCCTCGTGTAAAAATACTGCGAAATTCAAAATCCGGACTTTGAAAATACAAAGGAACTCTTGTCCTCGAGTCATCTTACCATGTATGCTAGGAAAATGTCTACATACAATGAGGATCATCATTGCTAATTCATTATTTCGGGGCGTCTCACGGTCTTTGCCTGAAGTGGTACATGGGTTTAGGCAACACGAACATCAAACGTTCAACGACTTAGGTAAAGCCTTCGTTCGACAATATAAGTTCAACTTGGATATGGCTCTGATAGGGATCAACTTCGCTCCATGTCTCAAAGGAAGAGACATTTAAAGAATATGCAACGATGGAGAAATTGCTGCCCAAATTAACCCACCATTGGAAGAAAAGGAGATGACTAAGGTGTTCTTGAATACTCTTAACTCATTCTACTATGAGCGAATGATTGCTAGTGCTCCCGGAGATTTCAATGAAATGGTGAGCATGGGAATGCGATTAGAAGAGGTGTTCGAACGGTCGATTAACCAAGAGCGGGATCTTCTAGTGGGACTAGAAAGGTTGGGCCGCTTTCAAAGGAAAAGGAACATGGCGTAGGAATGGTATCCAGAAACCACGTAAGAATGTCATCCAACAGCGACAGGTAGCTGCCATAGCACCCGCTATCAACACAACTCCAAACGCAAGAATTGCTCCGCAATTTTAGCAAAATCAACAAACTCAGCGACCGTCAGCGAGCTCGGCGGTTTAATAACCAAAACCGTGCGCCTCGAGTCACTCGATTCGACTCGATCCATAGCGATACGAACTTTACCCATCACTAATAGAGAAAACAATCAGAGACAAGGCTACGCCTCGGTTCTTGAAAGCTGCGTGGTGGTACAAAGCCGGCGTATCTTGCCCTTTCCATCAAGGGCACCGGGCCATGACCTCGAGCAGCATCGCATTAAAGGCGGTACGAAGTTAGTAAGGTCTAATCTTCTTTCCTTCAAGAATCTGATCCGAATGTGCAAGAATCCACTTCCAGTCATAGTGGACACTCGGTGAATCTAATGCTAAGGAACAGACAGGTACCTTGTCACGGATGTAAACTTAGTCAAAGGAAACTTAGTGCATCTTCATGAACATCTGATAAAATGAGTACCTTCACTAAGCACAATTATGCGACTTGCTATATACGCTCAAGAATATCCATGGATGTCCCACCATAGGCGGATATTCGACATTTGTTGACATTGGTGACCTACAAATTCTGACAACGAGATGACCATGGCGTAAATACAATAGGGCCTTTTCATGAGCTTTTAGTCTCGGATATCAACTCGGAAAATCCGAGTAAGCGTTGTGATCCCTTGTTTCAACGCCGGTGATCAATTCAAAGACATGTCCTTGCGTGAAAATCCATGATCCTACTTTGAAGTTTGGGATACCTTGGGAGAACCAAGTGGCAAATCGACTACATGGTGAAATACTCTGGCTAAGCTCAAAATTCGGATCGAAGATATCCAACCCAGGATGGGGTGATGACTTTGACTACCTAGTCAGAAGAGGAATACTCGTCTTCTCAAACTAATCAACGGATCGAGGTCCCAAATGAAGATCTCTGTTTCAACACGTCGTGGATTTCACCAAGCTAGATCCTAGTTACCACTACATCAACATGATCCTTTGAAGATCAAGAGTATGATTCGAGGATACGATGCGGAAAGTGTCGGCGATCTCTTCACTCTGAAGGCGGAAGGAACATCGATATTCAACACAAAGATCAACGGAAGTACAAAGGCTATCCCTCATACTTCCGATCTATTAATCAAGAAGATCGCTTCATGACACCAAAGGCAAAGGCCATCGTCAGTCTTCAAAGCACCTCGACCCGACAATCAAAGTTTACTCAAGGGTTAAACCAAGCGGAAAATTACAGTACCTCGACTTCCAAGGAGTTCGTCACTATTGAAACACATTGAAGTTAGGACTAATGTTCATAGCTCTAAGTAGTTTATCTTTGCTTTTGTTTTGAACTCTCGCTTCATGCGAAGAGATGTTTTATAGGGTTTAGCTTTTAAATAATTTCTCTTTGTCTTGCCCAAGACAAATGAGTTTGTATTTTAGGGCCTGTTCATATTGTGAAACATAAATAAAATCGTTGTGTTGTTTCCACTCTACTGTGTTTATTTTCATTTTACCCTTTTACGGAAATGATAATCCTAAAAACACAATAAAAAAAAATCTTCAAAAAAAAATCATAATGAAAAATTAATGCATACATTAACTTTCAAAAAAAAAAAAAAAAAAAAAAAAACTTTTTAATCGACATAAATCAAAAATGCAGATTAAACAAATGGACAAATCCATTGAAAGCAATAACTCTATGCTCTCTCAACTTTGAAATCCCTGCGAGTTCTTTGAAGAAGAAGTTGAAGAAGAGATCCCAGAGGAGATTTCTAGACTGCTAAAACACGAGAGTACCCACTCGGGGCATCGTACAAGGATAAGAAAACTCTGAGGAGGCTTTCTAGGAATTTCTTCCTAAACGGAGATGTGCTATACAAAAGAAACTTTGATATGGTTCTGCTCAGATGCGTCGACAGACAAGAAGCAGACACGATCATCCATGAAGTGCATGAAGGGTCCTTTGGAACTCATTCAAACGGACATGCAATGTCTAGAAAAATATTAAGAGCAGGATACTATTGGATGACGATGGAATCCGACTGCTGTAAACACGTCAAAAGATGTCACAAGTGCCAGATCTACGCAGATAAGATCCATGTGCCACCGACTCTACTCAATGTTCTCTCCTCTCCGTGGCCGTTCTCCATGTGGGGCATCGACATGATAGGAATGATTGAACCAAAAGCGTCCAACGGACATCGCTTCATTCTGGTGGCTATTGATTACTTCACCAAATGGGTCGAAGCAGCATCTTACGCCAACGTTACAAGACAAGTGGTTGTGAGGTTCATCAAGAACAACCTCATTTGCCGATATGGAATTCCAAGTAAGATCATTACTGACAATGGATCTAACTTGAACAACAAAATGATGAAAGAACTATGTGAGGAATTCAAGATCGAGCATCATAACTCGTCTCCTTACGGCCAAAGATGAGCAGGCGCGTTAAGCGATAACAAGAACATCAAAAGATCATCCGGAAAATGGTCATCACTTACAAAGGCGGCATGAAATCGCCATTTTCTGCATGGGTATCGTGCTTGATCGCACTTCAAGGAAACTCCTTTTCTCTAGTATACGGCATGGGCAGTGCTCCCGTAGAAGTTGAGATCCGTCAATGAGAGTTCTCATGGAAACTAAGCTATCCGAGGTGAATGGTGTCAAAGCGGATCGACCAATTGAACTTAATTGAAGCGCTGACCGCTCGTGTCACGGACAACTCTATCAAAGAAGAATGAAAAAGCTTTTGACAAAAGGTCCGACCTCGTGAATTGAGAAGCGACCTCGTGCTTAAAAGATTACATCTTTTCAAAGCAGATTCTAGGGGCAAATGGACTCCTAATTCGAAGGCTCATACATTGTCAAAAGAAGCTTTTACGGCGGTGCTATGACTCTCACAACCATGGGCGGCGATGAACTCCTGTACCCTATGAATCTTGTGATCAAGAAATACTTTGTCTAAAAAACAAAAACAGCTCGGTAAGTGAAAACCGAAAAGGCGGCTTAGGCAAAAATAGCGTCTCGGTGGATTGAAAACACGAAAAGCGATCCGGGCAAAAATTAGAGACAATAAGCGAAATTATCACGATAGATCGAAAACACGAAAGGCGATCTAGGCAAAAACAAGGATACAAAATGACAAAATAAGCTGCGATCGATGCATATTTTGTCCATCGAAAATTTTCCATCAACGGATCTTCAATCAACTTTTCTGAAGCAGCAAGCACGGTTGGAATTCAAAGTTGTTAGGGATAGTAGTGGTTATTTGCTTTCAATGTAGCCTTTTCCCAATAAATTATCATTTCCAACTTTTGTAAATAGTCCATGGAATCACGCCTTTGGCTGATTACCATTCTATCAATAAATTTGAGCCTTGTGCCTTTTGTTTGCAATCTTTACTTTGTTCTGTTTTGCAAAATAACGCTTTTATTGTGAAAATCACTTTTTGAAACTAAAATGTTTTAAATGAATTTTTACTTCAAAATTTTTGAAACAAAAGCAAAATTCTCCTTTGAAACTATGAACATGGAAATAACTTCAATTGTTTCTCCAAGAATGTGTCAATCCCAGTGAAGTAGTCAAGCCCTAGATCTTCTCATCAGGAATCATCAAAAGGACGGTATTCTTATCAAAAAGAAATCCCCAGTCGAGCTGCCAATGAAAAGCCTTTCTCGAGAAAGTTTAAAGCATGCAACTCGATTCTTCATCGTGAACCTCTGCACCATTCTGCAATTTTCACAGTATTTGTTGACTGTGATCCTTTTCCCAAATACTCTTTAAGTGTCTTAAATCTAGTATTGTTAGCATGCATATAACATTCATGACATTCATACATAATAGCATCATTCATGCATTTTTGCATTTCTCAAAATGTTTGCTACGGTTATATATATACTCATACAGTATATCATATCCCAATGATTCTCTCCAAGCAGAAAAGACATATTTTCTGTTTCCCCCATATCTTCCAAGCAGTATATCTCTTCTCTCACATTCCCGATTGAGATCATTCCTCATTTGGAACAATGTCTTGATTATTTGTTTCTTTTCGATTCGTTCTGAATAGAACTTCATCTCTAATCAACAAAGCAATAAGCAATAGCCTCATTATGCAGGCAACTTTCATTCCTAAACTTGTCATAAAAAGTTTGTTCTTCTCAATAAGGTCAAATCACGACCGTCGAGAAATTCCTCGGTGATGGTCTTTCTATCTAAAAGAAAACGTATACATCAATCAAAGCATCGCATCTTCTCGAAAGAGAGATCCTCGGCAGAAGTGTATCCAAGAAAGTAGAAACTCATTTTGAGTTCTGTTTCTCTCACTATTTGTTATTCACACAGATGAATACACATCAAACTCATTTCAAGATTTACCTTGTTATAGTTATCACTTTGCTGATAATTGGTAATATCTTTAAAAGTCCATTCGATCTTTGTTTCCACTTTTATACATTATTCACAAAATTTGAATATTGATAATTTTCTCAAAATTTTACCTTGTTATAGTTATGACCCCGCTGATAATTGGTAACATCTTCAACGTTCATTACCATAAACTATCACAAAGCTGATAATTGGTAATATCATTTTCACTTACCTTAAACATTGTCACAAGGCTGAAGACCGCCTGAATACTGTAGAGAATTTGAAAATGTCAGGGTTAAACTTTGATGATATGAGCCTGGTTCCCAGAGTAGTAATTCCCGCAAGTTCAAGGTCTCTACCTTTGCTAAATATGATGGCATTTCTTGCCCGAAGCTGTATCTGAAGTCCTATGTTCAGAAAATCTATCCTCATACTGAAGACAGAAGTTGTGGATGCATTTCTTTCAAGAGAGTTTATCTGGAACACAGTTGGAGTGGTATTATTAGCTAGAGAATTCCCACATTCATACCTAGAGTGATTTGGTAGATCCTTTCTACGAATAGTATCAATACAATGCTGAATTGGCACCAACCCGTATGCAACTACAGAGCATGTCTATGGGCCGTGGCGAGAAGTTCAAGGAGTATGCAAATGGAGAGATCTATTTGTCATACCCCAAATTTTGACCTAATATACCACCTTACATTTGCATTGCTGCATAACTAACTGTTCAAACAGCATTAGTCGGGTATAGCATTCACAGGTCGAAATTAGGGTTTCATCAGATTTTCATCTGATTCAAGAACTAACCAATTAGGGTTTGAGATTTTTTTTCATCTCATTTGATCTATCTTGATCAAAACATCAACCTCTGATCATCAGATAACAAAATTCTCTCACAGATCAATCGAGGATCGACCAATTAGGGTTTTGATCGGGCATGAGAATTCTCGACTTTGGCGATGGATGACTTTTTTGGATAGAGATTGGTCATTATATCTTAGATACAACCTCTTGACCTAATTTCTGGATCCAAATCATCACAGAAGTTCACAGAATTCATCAGTCGTTTTCAGAAACATCTGATGAAATTTCATCTACACAGAAAAGTCAAACTTTGACTTTTGGTCAAATTTTCAAAACAAAACTTTTCCATCATCAAAATACTTCAAATGATCCATCATGATCATAAAAATCAAAGAATTTGGAAAAGTCAACAAAAGTCAAAATTTCTATAACTTAGAAATTTTCTAAGTGTTGAAATTTTACATTTTCCAAACTTCAAGCCAATTTTCACCTAGTTCCAAGTGGAATTTGAAAAACTCAAAACATGAAAGTTGTAGATCATGGAAAAATATTTCCAAAATGTCCAAGAACTTCAAAATCCATGGAGTCTAGATACACTTTTGAAATTGAAACAAAAGAGTCCATGAAATTTGATTTTCAAAGTTCACAACTTCAAATTATAGGTCTTTTGTGTTTTCTCATTCAAACCACTTCTAACACTTGCCAAGTGACTCATCAATGATAAACATCAGTAAAAGTGATGATTGAAGATTGGATCAAGTTTGAACAATTTTGCACATGGTAAAAAGGAAGTTTCCTTTTAAGGCAAAATGCCTTTCTTGCCCTTTAAAACAACTTCAATTGCAAAATGCCATGTCCTTCCTTGCCTAACATTTTCAGACCTCTTGCCTATAAAAGGATGGCATTTCAAGTTCAATGAACACCAAGAAACTCCACAAAATCCATGCTTTCTTTCACTTTCTTGAAAATCAAGCAATTAGTGCAAAATTGAGAATCATAGCATTTTTAGTTTAAGTTAAAACATGGTAAATCTTGGTGTCAAACATGTTACATGATCATTATAGAACTGTTGCAAGCCTAAAACAAACTGAACTAATGAAAATCAAATTCCATTTCCATTTTTCAAAACTTTAAAACGACTTAGGAATCGAATTGCAAGTTTGGCTTGATCAATTGTTGTTCTAATGATCCATACACCTTCCATGAACATCACGGGTTGATCTAAAACAAGAATAGCAATGTAACACCATTAACCCGATTTGAGTTACATTTCGAGCTGATTGCAGGTTGACTTGAGTGGAGAGATTGAAGCAAGTTCGAGCAAGCGAGCCATCTCGAAAGCATCCTCACATGCCCTGGTGCTCTAAGGATCAAGAAACAACAAGCGGAAGTGCTCTAGAGCAGTTTCGATCTTCACTTTTCGGTATCCATCTGAACTTCAAACTCCATATTCCTTGCACCAATTGACAAAAACTCTTGGCCATTTGTTTTCACTCAACACGATCCTTAACCCTCAATAAAATCAAACAATCGTTTAACATACATCATTTAATTTAGATTTTTCGGTTTAGGGTTCATACGTGTTCTTGAATCGAAATCATTCTAGGCTTAATATAAATGAAATTAACAAGCATCTTCATGTTCGTGGCATAAAATCGATCAAGTTTGGTTTTACATCGTGCCATTTGGTTGAGAAAGCGAAGGAGATAGCTCGAATCGTGGCGAAAATCAAACACAAGCCCGAGAAAATTGCGCGTGTTCTTGGTGTTCTTGATTTTGAAAATTCAAATAATCCAATATAATATTAGCGTGTTTTAATCCACTAACAACTCAAACGTGTTTGGCTCAGTGGTTCATGGCTTGCCTTTAAGGCTTTGTGACACGCGTATCACCTCATGGTCATGGGTTCAAAACCCAGCAAGACCATTCTTTTTACAAAGCTTTCAATTTTTCATGTTTTCTTCAAAACTTTCCAATACCATATCAACACGTGTCTGGTCCACTAACACTTCAAGCTTGGCTCGGTTGGTCCTGGCTTGCTCTTAGTGCTTTCGCGTATCCACTCAAAGGTCATGGGTTCAAAACCCAGCAAGACCATTTTCTTCACTCATTTTTCACAAACTTCAATATTTTCATTGTTTTTTCTTCAAACTTCAACAATTTTTTTAACCAATCAAAACTTCTCATTTTGAGATGATTTTTTGCACACTTGTCATTTAATACATATATTTTATGATTATGTCAAAAAAAATCCAAAAATATTTTCATCGATTAATTTTTAATCGGGCAGCGACGTTACGAACACTTTTCAAATCTCCTTAAAGGTGAATTTTTCAAGTTTTCGACTTCCGATTTTTCAAAACTTCTCATAGATCAAATTCACATTTCAAAACATTTTCAAATCATTTTTCAAAACATTTCATTAAACTTACAT
Source organism: Vicia sativa (assembly GCA_021764765.1). NCBI lineage: Eukaryota > Viridiplantae > Streptophyta > Magnoliopsida > Fabales > Fabaceae > Vicia > Vicia sativa. The sequence continues at coordinate 263,268,445 of CM038794.1, read as the reverse complement.
CTTTTTACCATGATTGATCCGATCAAAACGATAAACCTAATTTCGTCTTCTCTCAAACTTCTCGATCGATAATGGGCCTCCCTTATGGTGTAAGTCCCAATCCTTTATGTACATATTTAGCTTTACTTGTACATACTCAAATCATCTTTGTCAATATGCAAACATAAACAAATTTCTTTCGTTTGTTTTTCATTCGTTTGTCTATACACCGAATCCATTGGTTCTAAAGATAGAATTCCCTGTGAAATCTCTTTTAACCAATGGGCCTCCCTTACGGTGTAAGTCCCAATTCTTTTTATGTACATAAATTTTTCCTTGTACATAAACAATAACATTCTTTTATGTACATAATATTTCCTTGTACATATCAAAAACTTTCCAAACACATACAAATTTTTATCTGTACATAACACAGATATTTCACAAAACAAACTTTCATCTGTACATAATACAGATATTTCAAAATACCTTTTATCTGTACATAACACAGATACTTCTTTTTCAAAACTTTTATCTGTACATAACACAGATACTTCTTTTTCAAAACTTTTATACATACATAATCGGATACTCTTTCTTTGAAAAATACTTTTCAGATAAAACTTGATCATTCGTTTATTTCATCTGTACATTCACTGAATACCATTGGTATTGAAAGGAGCATTATTCCGTGAAGCGCTTTCAAATCAATGGGCCTCTCTTCTGATGTAAGTCCCAACCCTCCTATGTACATCCATCTTTGTCTGTACATAAAAACTCGTTCGTGTACATATTCATTTCCTTGTACACAGTTCAAACTTGTAAATAATCAAGTTACGCTCGTTTCAAACGTTCGTTGCACAGACACTTGTTTATATTTCATAAACTGCTGTAAATAAACATCATGCATTGTTTATATTTCCTTCATAAACTCCTGTGAATACATATCACACACACACACCTGTTTATACAAACTGTCTAATAGTAACATAACAATTATACTAATCAATAGGTTCCCCACAGTATAGCCTCCGCTTGGGCTTCATACAAGACAACTCATCACCAGTTGAGTTTAGCCTCCGCTTGGGCTTCATACAAGACATTTCATCCCCAGCATGGGTTAGCCTTCTCTTGGGCTTCGTACAAAGAAACTCTCCCCACAGAGTTAGCCTCCGCTTAGGCTTCATATAAGACAAACACTCCCCTGTTGAGTCAGCCTCCTCTTGGGCTTCGTTCAAAAGAACTCCTCATTGAGTTTAGCCTTCTCTTGGGCATCATACAATGAAAGAGACAGGAAATCTCTTAACAGCCTCCTCTTGGGCTCCCAATACAAAGAATCACCCGCGCTAAGATAGAACCCTGAAAGGATGGTTTCTCGGTGAAATCACTTTCAAAATCACCATAGAGTAAAATTTCCCGGTGAAATTACTCTTATTCAGTAAAGGATGATTTCTCGGTGAAATCCCTTTCAAGCCAAAGCCAGCCATACCCTATAGCTTCCTCTTGAGCTTCATACAAGGACCCTCGATGACCCTCGATGACCCTCGGAATGCCTCCTCTGGGGCTAACAATACAAGGACCACGGGCTTCTTAAAAGCATCCCTTTAATCCAATCAATTTCTCCTAAGAGATTTAGACATTTATCATCTCTATGGAAGAAGTATCTCATCTACTACATCACATACAGTCAAAAACTTTTCAAAACTTTTCAAACTTTTCAAACTCTTTTCAAACTTTTCAAACTCTTTTCAAACAAAAACATCTCTTAATTGTAAGTAGTAGCGCTTGTACTCAAGCAAAACACCCAATACTTACGGTTAAAGATTTAATCATCTTTTCAAACATCTTTCTTAAACATGTAAGTGGTAACGCTTGTACACTCAAGCAAAACACCCAATACTTACAGTTAAAAGATTTAATCATCTTTTTCAAACATCTTTCTTAAACATGTAAGTGGTAACGCTTGTACACTCGAGCAAAACACCTAATACTTACGACGAAAGATTTTTATCAATCAAACTTTTTTTCAAAAATGTATGTGATGACATAGATTAGATACATTTTTCATTAAGATGACATTTATGCATCTCTTACTAACATCCGTTGCTTTCCACTAGCATAAGTGGGAACTACGATTGCTCGACTTTCTCAACATCCTTTTGAGAATACGTAGGCACAAGGTCTCATCCTTGCCGAGCAAATTTCTATCTCCCTCAGACCAAACAAACCATAGAACCCTGTAGATCCGAGCTACAAATGCTCTGATTCCCACTAGGGGATATGTATGCAGAAGATCCATAGATCTTTGCGAGCACAATAATAACAAAACCTAGAATCCCACATAATCTACTGTTTCTTAAAATCCAAAGGAGAAACTTTCCCAATCATAGAAATAGCAATTAAAAAACACACAACATATCAAATGTATTCATATATAAAGCTGTAGATAACTACATATATTTAGGGTGCTCCATCTATTCCCTTTATATACCAATCCCCCTTACTCAGAATCTCCCCAATGCGTTACGTCTAGTTTGCGCTAGTCGTTACGCATACTCATATCAATTGAGGGTATTTCAGCTTTCCCCTTTTTTCATAATCATTAAATCATCTTTCTTGTGTTGAAAATAATAAAGCTTGATGCTCGCGGCATCTTTATAAACAAATCAAAAGATTTAAATCGTTGCGTACCAGAAGATCCGAACTCACGTTCGCATCCTCAGGCGCGTCACCTTTTAACGCGAACACTAGCGGGAAGAGTTCAACCATCCTTGTCTAATAGGGAATTGGTTGATATGTTCATGGGAACGCTGACAGGCCCATTCTTCAATCATCTGATTGGATACTCTTCAACGTGATTCATCGAGCTGATACTGACAGGAGAACATATTGAAGCTGGAATCAAGAGCGGAAAGATTCAAGTTGAAACATCTTCAAATGCTACGAAGAGATCTTTTGGTGGAAAGAAAGAAGTCAATGTTGTGTATGGTCAGAAGAGCCGTAACAAAACTGACCGTAATCAATCCGTGGGGGCGGTCCTGATCTCCAAGCCCACACTAGTGCAACCTCAACAAGACAATGTTGTCGCACCCCAAAATTCGTCCTATTTATTTTTTTATAAATAATTGGCTTACACTTAATCAATAGGTTTTGCATGCATATCATTTGTGCATTAACCATGCGATCGGGATTTTCGATTATGAGGTATACAATATTACGAAGAAGAGGTTTAATTCTCAAAAGTTTAATATCTAAGGTTCCATTATTTCAAGCTTCATCTAAATATACAAGATGTGTGCATCCAGAGGCTTCTAACTATTTCATGAGAGACAAGGTTTTGAGGTTGGATTCCTATCCTGCGAGATAATGATTAAGTTTTTGAGTAAAGTGTGTTGTGATCGAATATTTGAGCTGAAGTGATTCTATGGCATTCTGTGAGTCTTTAAGTATATGTATACGACTTATCAATCCATAAAATTCATCAGAAAATCATAACTTCCCTCCTAACGGCCAAAACTTCTTCTCCTAACGGAATGAACTTCTTCTCCTAACGACGAACTTGCTCCTAACAACTTACGCTCCTATGATCGAACTTCAAAATTCAAGTGACCTAACATTCAAGATTCATCAATAAATCCAATTTTTATGGCATTCAAAATTCAAGTTACAAGTTTGAATTACATGAAATGTTGAGGTATGAATTACTTCGGAAAGTGTTGATTTGTACAAGCTACAAGTTTCTCAAGTTTCATAATAAATACCAAATTATCTTATTACAAGATTCAGAATTGACATAAGGAAATGTAAGCGTGGACTACAAAGGAATTTTGTTCTAAGTTACAACACTTTGTGTTTTTTCTTAAGTCCTAGTCTATGCAACAAAACATTAATGTTGTCTTGGATCATAAATCCTCCATGCTAAGTTCCATGTTTTTCCAATAGATATCCATGGCCTTTCTTCATTCGTGGTCTTCAAATTTATAAACCCTTTGTCCATCACCATTACATGATTATATGAAACAAAAAGAGAAATATGTGGTTAGCAACATGATGTTATGAACATAAATAAGAAAACATTCAAGGGAATAATTTCGAGCAACTCATCATTAGGGTTTATGATTGGAACCAGGTTTAAGGGTTTTCAAGCAACAAAGCCTCATAATCTGAATTTCAAGATTAATCATGGGCCTATCATCTTTATTGAAAATCACAAACCTTTTTGGGGTTTGGTTCACAAAAGGAGGTGTCTCAAAAAATCATCATGGTTACGACTGCAGTAAAAAGAGAAAAGATAATAAATTTCACATCTTAGCCCAAGACAACAAATGCAAGTACAAACTCATCAAAATGGCCAGAACATCAGCACAAACAACAAGTTATTGTTGTTATGAAGCCCATAATCAGAATTGGAAAAAGCAACAAAGTTTTAGCCCAACAAAAATTCAAGGACATCCCTGTTATCATAAAGCATCAGAAACCCTAATGCCATCATGCTATAAAAGCAATCATTGGCTCAGAAACCAAAGGGCATCACTATTCACAAAAATACCAAAAGTTACGCATATACCCTAATAGGAATAACTACCATTCCCAGAAAATGATACAAACAGAAAATCTTAACCAAAAATATCACATCCATCTTTCCAAAATCAATACCAGAAGCAACCATGACAAAACACAAACCCAGAAATAGCCAGCAAGCCACAAACAGAGCAACCAAACCCTAACACTCTAAGTATTCATCATTTTCCCTAACACAAACCCTTCAGAGAGAAAAATAAAGAGGAAAAGAAGTTCAGACGAAACAATCTCACCAGTTAAGAATCAGCAGCAGCGTCTCCTCCGTACCATCATCATCACGAAGAGATCTCTCCCGGAATCTCTATCGGAACCCTAAGGTTTCACTTTTCCCTTTTCAGATCTACTCAAAATCCTAGATTCCCTGCAAAATCAAATGTGAATCATAACCGAGGAAGAAGAGCGAAATATATTACATAAAAAAATCAAACTTCGGAGCAAGCTCGCCGTCCGCCACCGTCGTCGCTGCCGTGAGGCAATTTCTGGAACATCGACATCTTCGTCTCCGGCAAACCTCCGTTGTTTTTTCGCCGTCGATTGTGCACATAATCACCATTCTCCACCAATGCCCGCGTGAGAACACAGATCAGACTACATCAATAAGAAAGCCAGATCGCGAAGAGATCGTGAAACATGCAACGACGGTGGAGAGATTAAGAGAGAGAACAAAGTCAATATAAAGAGAACCACAAAGTGGCGAGACAAGAATATGTCGAAGATGAAAAGAGATTTTTGTTTTTTTTCTGATAATAATTTTGTTTGATGTTATTTCAATTATTTATTTGTGATTTTAAATAAGAAAAAATACTTCTTGTCTTTATTTGTTCTTGGTCAAGTGCGGTGGTGACAAGTGCCTCCACCATTGGGACACTTGTCACTGTTTAGGTGAAGGATCCCATGCACGCTACCTCGCGTCGTTACGATGCACCCTCACCTTATCAACCATCAGATCTTCATTTGAATCTCAGCAGCACCATCTGACGCTCAGAACTGCTAACTCATGGTGCACCCTTCTCAAACGACTGCACAAGATCTAAGGACGTTCTCACTTTGGGCCCAACGAATTGCTGATCGCACCTCCCAAATTTCCGCATAAACAGGCCCATTTCTAAACTTGTTCTTATTTATTTATTTTACTCTTTTATTTTATTTTTGAAAATAAATTGTTATTGTTTGTATTAAATAATTATTAGTCTTAGGATAATTTTTATTTGATAATTTCCGATTAAATTATTAGTCAATTTTTATCAAATAAAAAGATCTTTTCTACTAATTCTTTAAAGTTTGGAATTTGTATTGTGTGATTTTCTTTAGTTTCCATTCATTTTAATTTCCATTAAAATTTTTTTACCTATGAATGTTGCTTTCTATTAAATAATTATTAGTTGTAGGATAATTTTTATTTGATAATTTTCGATTAAAATATTAGTCGATTATTATCAAATAAAAAATATCTTTTCTAACAATTATTTAAAGGTTTAGACGTGTATTGTGTGTTAATTATTTACTCGCATATTGTATGTTTGTATGAAATTATCAACACTCGTACACTGTGCACACACTTTATATAAACAACTTAACTTCATATCTTGGCTCGTACATCGAGAAAGGGTCTCATAGTTGGGAATAGACATGGCCATTCTCACGAGGTTAATCGAAGCCTTTGTTGTTTCGATTAACCATAACCCGAATAAATTTTGGTTCATATACCAATTGTCCATGCACAAGGATTTCATAGTTGGGGGTAGGAGCACCTATCCTCACGAGATTAATTAAGTCCATGTACTTGATTAATCATGACCCAATTCCATTCTCTTGGTCCATGAACCAAACCCCTAAAACACCTTCATAATTAATTAATTTACAAACCTCGATCCAACGTCGAATGTCTTTTCAAAAAATTCTTTTTCATAATAAAAATTTGAGTTTTTAAATCGTTGGACGCTAGGCCAATTGTTTAAAAACTTGTGCCAAATAAACTCTAGTCTTTAAGTCGTTGAGCGCTAGACCAATTGTTTAAAGACTTCTAAATAACGTGAATCTTGTTTCACTTCACTTTTTCATAAGAAAACCTTTTGGGTGATAGCGACTTGTTTGAGCATTAGCTCTTACGATTTCTAGTATTTGAATCGTAAGGCGTTAGTCCTATTGTTCGATACTTTTTCACCCATTTAAAATCAATTCAACTCACTCAACCCTTTTTCGCTCATATGTGATCATCAAACTCTTTTCTTACAAAGAGTGTGCAATAGCCATTTCAAACACGAACAAAGACTTAGCTTTTGAAACAAACTAAACAAGTCAAAGTTCAAACATTTGAAATATGTAATGCGATTTTTCTTATAAAATCAACACAACCCGCTTAAACCTTTTCAAGAAGAACTATGGGTTTTATCCATCATTCGTGGGTTTTATCTATATTTCCTATTATTTTTAGAACAAAAAATTAGGTGGCGACTTCATTGTTTTAAAATAACCGATGAAAAAACCAGTCATCTCAAGCTGGGCGAGCGTGCCAAGAAGATAGTTTATGACGATCAACATGCCGCTATCTCAAGCACTACAACACATGTTAAAAAAAGAGCTGATTACTTTGAGGGATCCTCCTCAACAAGTCAACACTTCCTCTCCAAAGTACAATCCCAATGCAAGGTGTGCATACCACTACAACATCCCGGAGCACGACATCAACAACTTTTGGGCCCTAAAGAATAAGATTCAAGACATGATTGAAGCTTGGGAAATTGAATTCGACATACTATCGAAAATCCGAATGTTATCAACGCACCAATGCTTGACCATGGTAAAAGTTCCAACGCCCTTGACAATGACTCTTATGACTGTCAAGAAAGATTTACTGCAAGCTGGTGTATTTCTAGGATGTCCTGACGACTGTCGTTGGTGTGCATCTGAATTAGATGGATGTCCTTGGTTGAAGAGACGTGTTTAACACATGATGGACACCCGAGAACTGAAGTTCCTAAAACCTCCGTCTGTAGAGAGTCTATCCGAAGATGTTGCTAAAAATCTGAAGATTGAAGACATAAGCGAAGCCATACCAGAAGTCTAGGATATCTTGGGGAAACCAAGTGGAAAGTATGATTTCATGGTGAATTATACCGCTCCTGATAGCTACAATATCGCAATTGAAGACGTCAAGGCAACGGATGGGAGATGATTATCCGAAAACAAAGGCGAGTTCATGCTATAGAAGAAGCGATGATGGTGACTTTGACATCAACAATTGTATCTTCGACTCGGCGATGGAATCCACAATTGGAAGGCGAAGATGTTATACCAATCTCCTTTAGACAAGAGTAATTGCTTTTACATTAGGCTTTTAGGCTTTTACGCTTTGAACAATAAATTCTAAGCATCTTGCCTTGGGCACCACGGCTCGTTGTGAGGTTATTATTTGTCATTTGCATATTTTATTCAATAAATTATTGGAATTTTGCATTAAAATATTTTGCTCTCTGTCTTTCTTTTTACTTAATCACCTTTTCACTATGTGTTCTTACACACCCACGTAATACTGCAGATCCACATTCACTTGAATCTAAATGATAGAATCTGCTATTGCTAAATATGACTTTGATAATCCGATATACCAAGCGGAGAAGGTGAGGAAGATTGTGAAGTACCAAGAGAACTTCCTAGACTACTACAACAAGAAGAAAAGGCTATCTGACCACACGAAGAGCGGTCGAATTTGTGAATCTAGGTACCGACGAAGACAAAAAAGAAATCAAGATAGGAGCGGGTCTTGAGAACAATGTCAAAGAGAGATTGATCCAGTTACGCAAGACTACATCGATATTTTGCTTAGTCCTACGAAGACATGCAGTCTAGAAATTGACATTGTGGTACACCGACTTACCAACGAAAAAAGGTTTTCTCCCTGTAAAGCAAAAGGTTCTTCGTATGCGTCTCGAGATGTCTGAGAAAATTAAAGTCGAAGTTATGAATCAATTCAATGTCAGTTTCTTAGCTGTTACTTCTTATCTGCAATGGGTTGCGAACGTGGTACCCATACCTAAGAAGGATGATAAAGTGTGTATGTGTGTAGATTACAAAGACTTGAATAAAGCGAGCCCGAAAGACGATTTTATGCTCCCACATATTGATGTCCTGGTTGACAATACCGCTCAACATAAAATATTCTCTTTCATGGATGGATTCTCCGGTTACAATCAGATCAAGATGGCTCCCAAAGACATGGAAAAGACTATTTTCGTTACACAGTGGGGCACTTTATGTTACAAGGTCATGTCGTTTGGATTGAAGAATGCTGGCGTCACATACCAATGTGCTATGGTGGCTTTATTCCATGACACAATTAATCACTAGATAGAGGTCTACGTCGACAACATGATAGCTCGGTCACAAACTGAAGAAGAACATCTTGATCATTTGTGAAAGCTATTTGATAGACTGAAGAAATACAGACTAAGACTAAATCCGAACAAATGAACCTTTGGAGTCAGATCCGGCAAGCTCTTGGGAATCATTGTCAGAGGTAAAGGTATTGAAGTTGACCCTTCCAAGGTCAAAGCTATTCAAGAAATGCCAGCTCTCCGTACCGAGAAAGAAGTCAGAGGTTTCTTGGGACGACTGAATTACATTGCCAGATTCATTGCACATCTAATCGCTACTTGTGAGCCAATCTTCAAGTTAATGAAGAAAGATTAAGTAGTGGAATGGAATGACGATTGCCAAACATCTTTTTAAAAAATCAAGGAGTACTTACAAAAACCTCATATCCTGATACCACCAGTTAAAGAAAGAACTCTCATCATGTACTTAACATTATTAGAGAACTCCATGGGATGTGTGTTGGGACAACATGACAAGTTTGATCAAAAAGAGTATTCAATATACTACCTTAGCAAAAAGTTAACCAACTGTGAAACCAAATACTCGCAGCTCGAGAAAACTTTCAACGCTTTGGCTTGGACTGCTCGCTGACTAAGATAGTATATGTTGACTCACAATACCTTGTTGATCTCTAAGATGGATCCCATAAAATACATATTCGAGAATCCTGCTCTATCCGGAAGAATAGCAAGATGGCAAATGATTTTGACCGAATACGACATCCAGTATACTACTCAGAAAGAAATCAAAGGAAGTGTAATAGTCAATCATTTGGCTCATAAAGTCGTAGATGAATACCAGTCTATGCATTTCAAATTCCAATAAGAGAATATTATGTTAGTCACTGATTACGAAGAGCCTGAACTAGACGAAGGACCTAAGCCAGGATCCTAGTGGACTATGGTCTTTGATGGAGCTTCTAATGAACTTGGCAATGACATTGGCGCCATAACCACAACTCCTAACGGCGGTCATACACCTTTCACCTCTAGACTATGTTTCGACTACACCAACAATGTGGTGGAATACGAAGCGTGCATCATGGGTATCAAAGCTATTATTGACTTAAGGATCAAATTCTTGCAAGTTTATGGAGACTCGGTGTGGTGATTAGTCGGATCAAGGAGAATGAGATCTGAGCATCCAAACCTCATTACATATCGAGTATGTGTTGAATCTAATCCCATACTTGAAGAAATCACTTTGAACACATCCACGAGAGAGAATGAAATTGGAAGGCGTTAGCTACCATGTCATCTATGTTCAAAGTCGGATGGTACAATGAAGCTCCTCAGTTACTATTGAAGACTAGGCGAACCAACATCTTGTTGCAAACTTAATACCAAATGAGTGGAAGAGAAACCTTGGTTCTCTGAGTAAAGAGGTACCTCGAGGATCACAAATACCCTAAAGGGCATCTGTAATGATAAGAAATTCCTAAGAAGATTCGCCAAGTTCTTTCGATATGAGAATCTTATACAAGCAATCACGACTTGTGCTTACTTGATGTGTAGATCAGAAAACAGCCAAATGAATCATGGAAGAGTTACATGAAGGCACATTTGGTACCCACTCCAATGGACATACAATGGCGAAGAAGATTCTGAGAGTAGGTTACTATTGGTCCACTATGGAAGCCGATTGTTATGCTCGATCTTGTCACAAATGCCAGATATACGCAGACAAAGCGCACGTACCTCCAGTTCCATTGAATGTTTTGAACGCCCTATGGCCTTTCGCAATGTGGGGCATTGACATGATCGGAGAAATCAAACCCACCGCTTCTAATGGACATTGTTTCATCCTCGTCGCTATTGATTACTTTACCAAATGGGTAGAACCAGCCTCGTTCGCATCAGTTACCAAGAATGTTGTGGCTCGATTCATCAAACATAATTTCATCTGTCGATACGGTGTCCCCGAAAGGATTATCACAGACAATGGTACCAATCTTAATAACAAGATAATCACTAAACTCTGCACGCAGTTCAAGATAAGCATCACAACTCTTCTCCATACCGGCCAAAGATGAATGGCACAGTGGAAGCCGCCAACAAGAATCCTAAGAAGATCATACAAAAGATGACAGTGACATATAAGGATTGGCATGAGATGTTTCCATTTTCTCTCCACGGTTATCGCACTTCAGTACGAACATCTATAGGGGAAACCCCTTTCTCTCTCGTATATGGTATGGAAGCAGTTTTACCTATCGAGGTTCAGATACCCACACTCAGAGTACTCAAGGACGCAAAGTTAGATGAAGATGAATGGGTCCATACTCGACTTGACCAGATTAACTTGATCGATGAGAAATGTCTCGCGGCCATCTTCCATGGACAGATATATCAGAATAGAATGATCAAAGCCTTCAATAAGAAAGTCAAGCACCGAACATACCAAGTTGGCGATCTAGTAGTCAAGCGCATCATCCTACCACAAGGGGATCCTAGGGGAAAATGGACTCCCACCTATAAAGGCCATTTGTAGTCAAGACAGTATTTTCTGGTGGAGCCATGATACTAAGCACTATGGACGAAGAAGACTTCCCGCACCCTGTGAACGCAAACATAGTCAAAAAATATTACGCATAAACGAGGCCCGCTAGTTCGACTGGCCTAGGAAAAAATAAGGGCGTCCTGGCAAATCAAAAAGGTTCGGGGAAAATTTAAGGACATATATACAAAAAATGTACACCCAGCAAGTCGAAAACCTACAAAGGCGGCTTGGGAAAAAAGGGTATCCTGGTAGATTGCAAACCAGAAAGGGAGGTCTAGGCAAAAGTTAGGGATTCAAGCGTACGATTATGTCTCGTACAGATCATCTACTTACAGACCACACTACTATCAACTTCAAATGGCGCAGATCAGTTCAATTGCCTTCTTCTGGAAGCAAGGAGATGAGATAGTTGAAAATATATGAGTAATAGCATGGTTGAAACTCGACGAGATTGTTTCCATATAGCTTTTACTATTTTCCAAAATGTTGCCGATAATTTCCTCTTACTAGGATATTTTTCTCTTTGTACACAAACGCATCTATAGGCCCACTTTTCAAAATTAAAACAATTTCTCTTTTCCAGTTCAAATTTTTACTTTTATCTGTTTTGTTTGCATAAAGTCCAATGATTTCTTTGAATGATTATATGCATCTGACAATAAAAATCTATTCACAAATATACAAAAAGTGAACAGAAATAGTAATTACTACAAACTCTGGGAATTAAGGTGACAACTAAAGTTACCAATACATCCCCCAAAGAGTCATTTGTATCCCTAAAGGAATCCCTACAATCCCCACAGAGCCATTTCTCCCAACAGAAACGGATCTCTCCAACAAAATTACTACACTATCATCTCCTTACAACAGCATCTACATTTCTCTTTGTCACATTAGTCCCTGAGCAGTGATCATTCACATCATCACATCAGTCCCTGAGCAGTGATCCTATCAACATCATCACATTAGTCCCCGAGCAATGATCATTTACATCATCACGTCAGTCTCGGAGCAGTGGTCCTATCAACATTATCACGTCAGTCCCTAAGCAGTGATCCTATCAACATCATCACATCAGTCCCGAAGCAGTAATCCTATTAACATCATCACGTCAGTCCCCAAGCAGTGATCCTATCAACATCATCACATGAGTCCCCGAGCAATGATCCTATCAACATCATCACATTAGTCCCTGAGCAGTTATCCTATCTACATCATCACATTAGTCCCCAAGCAGTGATCATTGTAACGCCCGAATATTTAATTAATTTCTTTAATTAAATATTTAGTGATTTATTTGTGAATTATAGGTTGATATTATTGTTGCGGAGATTTAAGTTGATGTGTCGTATTTAAGTTTGTTTGGCCGTAGAATAATACTAGAAACGATGTTAAAACTATAAGGTTAGCGTTAGTAGGCTTAAGTTTTGGTGATAGTAGTAGTATTGATGAAGTCAGTCTAAGCCCAAAACAAATTATAAGGATTTTATTGAATTAAAAAATAGAAATTAGATTATCGCTATCGGAGAAAAGGAAAACGAAGGTTTTGGAAAAGGAACAGAGCGGTACATCGAGCTTGCAGAGAGGGAGAAAAGTTGGATTGATCAAGGAATTCGTAGAGCAACCTTCAATCCAAGGTAAAGGTGGGGTTCTTGCTCTCTAATTGGGAATATGATGGATGATAGGTAGTTAGTGATTTATGATATTGCTATTTTGTATCATGTTGCTGTTGTGATTGATGGAAATCCCAAATTGAATTGTGGGATTTATTTGGAATTTGGGCGTTTTCACCCTGCATGAATTGACCCAAGCATGTATGTATCGATACATGCTGCACTAATTTTGAAAAATAGAAGTTTAAAATCTGTGTGTATCGATACAAACTGCCATGCATTGACTCATGGGGTCAAATCGTGAAAGATGAATCGACCCAAGCATGTATGTATCGATACATGCTAAACTGATTATAAAAATAGGAGCTTGAAATCAGCATGCATCGATACAAACAACCATGTATCAACTCATGGAGGCAAATTGTGAAGGTATGTATCGATACAAGCCTGTATGTATCGACTCATACTGAAAGGAAATTAGAAAACATGATTTGGAATGTCGTATGAGTCGACTCATACGATGCTTGCATCGATACAAGTGGTTTACACATCGATACAAAGACTTATGTATCAACTCATACTGTATAGAAACAGAAAAATAACTTTGGATAAACTGTTTTGGTCATATCTTTGCGACCGTAACTCCGATTTAGTTGCCGTTTGAACCCTTGGACAGCTAAAATTACGATTTACCTTATAAAAGTATTTTTAAACACAGTAAGTGAATCTTTGTTGACTCGATTTGGTTTTATGTATGGGAATTCGTTGTTGTTATTGTTATTGAACATTGTTGTTGGTAGAAACTTGATAGTCAACGTTGATGGTTGGATTGTTGTTGATTACATTGTAGGCCTATGGCCAGTGTTAATAAATTTATTTGTTGAGTCGTAAATGGAAAATTGATTACGTTGGCCGTAAGGGACGAAATGATTATGTTGTAGGCTTGTAAGCCGGTTGTGATTTCGTTGTCGTTATTGATAAGTGGACATTGTAAATATGGTCGCATACATACATTTGCATATTATGTTGAGCCGTGAGGGGCAAAACCACGTTGGGCTATTAGGGGCAAGATGATTACGTTGAAGGCTTACGCCTTGATGCCTCAGAATTATTGGAAATTGTTTACGTTGGGAGTTTTACTCCGATGGTACCACATGCATTTGCATTCGTTGAGTTGCATATCATAACACACGATGATGTTGTTTTTGTGATTGAATTATGTTGTTGTGGAATAGTGGTGTGATCGCAAAATAGTGATTTTATATATTCGAACTATATATTGTTTATCATAACCTTAATTATATGGTTTGATATCTCACCCTTTACTTGTTTTCGTCGTTGCCTTTATATTGGTAACGTGCAGGTAACCAGGAGGAATAGCCGTTACCGATTTAGTCCAAGTTTAGTGTCATTTGCTCGTCATGCTTTTCGGAAATCGAATTTGTTTATTTTGTTGTTTTCCATGTTGAAACTTGCATTGTTAAATTGAAGATTTTATTACGTTGATCATGTTTTAAGACTAAAAAATGCTATGTCTCGTATGTTTAACTGCTTTGATTCCGCTGCATAATTAATGAAGTTGTTTACGTTTGAAGACCTATCCTCTTTAAAGTGTTATGTATCTGTGTGAGTAAAGATAACATGTGCATGTGTTTACGTTGAAATTGTGACATCCTGATATGTTGAAAAATTTTATACTCTGATTTTATTGAATAAATACTTGAGGTAGAATTGAGGTGTTACAATCATCAACCTCATCACATCAATCTTCGATCAGTGATCCTATCTACATCATCACATTAGTCCCCGAGCACTGATCATCATCATATTAGTCCCCGAGAAATGATCCTATCGACATTGTCACATTAGTCCCTGAGCAATTATCCTATCAGCGTTATCACGTTATTCCCCGAGCAGTGATCCTATCAATATCATCACATTAGTCCCCGAGCAGTGATTATCAACCTTATCTATATTCTACATCATCACATCAGTCCCCGAGCTATGATCTTATCTACATCATCACATCAGTCCCCGAGCAGTGATCATTTACATCATCACGTTAGTCCCCGAGCAATGATCCTATCAAAATCATCACGTCAGTTCCCGACCAATAATCCTATCAACAATATTGCATTGGTCCCCGAGCAGTGATCCTATCAACGTCATCACGTTAGTCCCCGAGCAGTGATCCTATAAACCTAATCTACATTCTCAAGTTATCACATTATTCCTGTACACGCAGTGATCGTCTACATTGTCATGTCAGCCCCCGCGCAGTGAACGTCAACTTTGTTACATTGGTACCCGGGCAGTAACAAATCATCTATCAACTTATTATGTCAGTCTCCAAGCAATAATAAGTTATTCAGTATCACATCCTTCCCTAGCAAGGTTTATATACAAGATATTCATCCCTAGATGAGTATCATTTCAAGAGTATTACCCCCCAACAACATCAATATCCAGACTTGAAACTTGGTCAGATAGTGCATCGGAGGAATCTACATCTCTTTTATTCCTAGTCAAGATTTTCATCCCCAAGCAGAAATCAAAGATCCCCAGCATAAAATTTCTATCCTCTTCAAGATAGATACCACACCATCTACATTCATACATTATTCATAAAAATCCATAACATGTGCATTATCATATACTCGCATGCATCATAATCTGCATAGAACTAATCATATCCTTTCAAGTTGAATTTTCCTCCGCAGGTGAAAGTTACTTTCTAGATGGAAGGTCAAAGATTAATACCCTAAACAAGACGGGAAAACTCTCTGAACAACCAGAAAAGTTATCACCAAACAGTAGAACACAGATTAATACTCGAAACAGGACGGGAAAGTTATCTACAGCCTGACGAATACTCATTCCAGATACAGCCAAGATGAAGGTTCATTCTAACTCTCTCTTATCATCAACTATTCTAGATGGAATCTTTAAGCCCATCTCCGATCATATATGGTCATCTCTCCACCTACAGAATGCTGCATATTTGGTTAAAAATCAGTACATAACAGTAATCTTATTCCAAGACAAACGCATAGTCTAACGTACGACTCACTTTCCAGCATCAACTTCTCCAAATGGCATCTACAAGCCCATTCCAATGCATCGTCAACTGAAGATCTCATTACATACACCAGCGAGTGAAAATTTTCAGGTTTACTCGTGTGTTCAATTATGTTCTACCTTTAGGTCACAAAACGCAAGCATACCAATCTAGCCCTTCAGGTACAAGAAGATTGAACAGGGGCAACTGTTATACCCCAAAATTTTCCATCATTTATAGGCAGTTTTGTGTTGTTGTTCTGATCAATTGCCATAGTGTTTTCCATCTGAATCTTTTTCTAACACGGTTAAGTGTATGCACCCATAACCAAGAGCTCTGATTCCAATTGAAGGTTTAAAAAACACATAGAATGGGGGTTGAATAAATTTCTATGTTTATTTTCCTTTAGCGTAACAACAATATAAATCACAGGTATTTTTATCCTGGTTAGTTTGAAACTCAAACTACTCCAGTCCACCCGACAAGGTCATTTCGACTCTCTCAACGAGGACTTAATTCACTATAATAAAAAACTAATTATAAATGCAAAACCAACTGTCGTGACTAAGAATACAATGCATAAGCTAACTGCAAGTGACTAACTCCTCTAAGACTCTCTAGTCCTAGCCCTCTTGAGAAATCTGACCCAACTGGTCTCTCAAGGAACAATTACAAAAATGACTTCTAACAATAGTGTATCAGTTTGCTTCTAGTAAGTTTATCACAACCATGATTTTTCACTAAGTTTTAAGCTCAATACAATGATAAATTCAATACTCAGGGTTTTCTTGTTTTCTTAAGTTCAGCGTGAGTTTTCTAGTAGGATAGCGCACACTTTATTCTTTGAATACTTTGATCTTATATATAGCTTTAGGAATTTGTTTGTTGTTGTCTTGAACAATGAAAATGCATTTAATGTTTGCTGGTCACGTGTACTTTGTGTTTTTAATGAATCTCGAACTTTGTTCCACTTGAGTGCTTCAACCATTTTAGCTTAAAATGACTAACGGTACTGAAGAGAACTTGTCTTAGAACATGAAGACTTGACTCTTCATTTCTCTTTATCTTCTGTTCAGACTTTGTTAGCTTATCTACTATCAGAGTTTGCTTCAGCATGCATATTTAGAAGGTGCTTTCATCTTTAAACTTCTAATTCTTTATCTGCTCACTGTAAGTAAAATATTTCACTTTCTACAGTGCTTGAGTCAGAACATCATCTGAAATGAAAAATATACTTATCAGAGTATCAGATGCAAACATACTCATCAGAGTATCAAATTTACTATACAAGATTTATTTCATTTGTTATCATCAAAACTCAAAGATGTGCTTAGAACCAAACTATGTTCAAACACTAAGATGGGACTTGGCAGTGTACTAATGCAAAATGAGAAATTTGTTGTTTATGCTTCCAAACAATTAAAAGTTCATGAGAGGAATTATCCTACACACGACTTAGAGTTGGCGGTTGTAGTGTTCGTGTTGAAAATTTGGAGACATTAGCTTTTGGCTCTAAATTTGAGGTGTTCGATGATCTTAAGAGTTTAAATTACTTGTTTGACTAGAAGGAGCTAAATATGAGGCAAAGATGGCTTAAAGATAACGATTTTAATTTGAGCTACCATCTTGGTAAAGCAAATGTGGTAGCTCATGTGTTGAGTAGGAAGTCATTGCATATGTCGATGCTTATGGTGAAAGAGTTAGAGATGATCGAACAATTTCGAGATATGAGTTTGGTATGTGTAAAGACTCATGATAGTGTAAAATTAGGATTGTTGAAATGACTAGTAGTATAATTGAGGGAACCGAGAGAAGGTCGTGATATGATTTAATGTTAGTTGATCAAATGAATTTGATTAACCAAGGTAAATGAAATAAGTTCAGGATTGATGAGAATGGTGTAATGAGGTTTGGTGATAGAGTATGTGTTCTAGATATTCCATAACTTAAGAAGATCATTCTGGAAGAGGGACATCGAATCAATTTGAGTATTCATCCAGGAACTACAAAGATGTATCAAGACTTGAAGAAGTTATTTTGGTGGCCGGGTATGAAGAAGGAAGTGGCTAAATTTGTGTATACTTGCTTGACTTTTCAGAAGTTGAATGTTGAACATTAGAAGCCGATGGATCTTATGTAACCGTTGAATATTCCAAAATGGAAATGGGACAATGTTACTATGGATTTTGTAACAGTTTCTGAAAGATCCCTAAGGATAATGATTCAATTTGGGTGATTGTGGATAGGTTGACTAAGTCGGCTCATTTCTTGCCAATGAAGATCGAACATCTAATTAAAGTTAGATGAGATGTATAATGAGGAAATTAGGAAGCGCATGGAATACCTTGAGTATTGTGTCGGATAGAGATCTGAGGTTCACATCAAAATTTTAGAGGAGGTTTGCATAATGCTTTCGATTAAGTTGAGGTTGAGTTCGCATATCATATAGAAACATATAGTCGGATGGAAATTATCCAATGGAGGATTTGATAAAGGCTTTTATGTTGGAGCAAGGTTAGGACAACCACTTTCCGTTGATTGAGTTTACATATAATAATAGTTTCCATTCTAGTTTTGGGATGGTGCCATATAAAGCCTTGTATGGTAGGAGGTGCGAGACTCCTTGTGCTAGTATGAATTAGGCGAGGTAATATGCCGGACACGAGGTCGTCTGGGAAACAACTAAGAAAATAAAGATAATCCAAGAGTAGATGTAGGCTTCACAAAGCTGTCAGAAGAGTTAACATGTTAAAAGGAGGAAAGACATTGAGTTCAAGAAGGATGACCATGTGCTTTTGAGAGTTACTCCGGTAACCAGTGTTGGTAGAGCTTTAAAATCAAGGAAGCTCACGCCAAAATTTGTTGGACCATATCAAATATCAGAGAATATAGGTGAGGTGGCTTACCAAATTACCTTGTCGTTGTCACTTGCGAATTTGCATGATGTATTTCATGTGTCACAATTGAGGAAGTATATGCCATATTCTTCACATGTGATTCGGATGGATGATGTATGGTGAAGATAACGACTATTGAGAGATTGTCATTGTGAATATAAGGTAGAAGTGAAACAATTGTGGGGCAAAGATTGCCTTAGTGAAGGTGTTGTGGAGTGGAGCGGCTGGTGAAAGTTGGACTTAAGAACGCGAGGATCAAGTGAAAGAGTCCTATCCACTGTTGTTCTCATCGTGTAATTTTCAAGGACGAAAATTATTTAAGTGGGGAAAAGTTGTAACATCCAAACTTTTATAATTACTTATTTAGCGAATTATTGGATGTACTTGTGGATTATTGATGGATAATGATGTTTTGTATGACGTGTGTCGGTACGCTGTTGTTTATGATATGGGATAATATGATGTGAATTAAGATGATTAGAAGTATTAGAATAATTAGATAATTATTTAGCAATTATTTATATTATTAAGGAGAATATAATAACTATAATAATTATTTAAAGATTATTATGGTAGTTAGTAGAAAAGTAAGCACATGATGGTAATTAGAGGTTGACTAAGTGAGAGAAATTGAGGAAGATATTAGGGTCCTTTTGATAGAGGAGGAAAGAGAGTTATACAATCATTTTGTATGATCGTGATATTGGGAGAAGAGCAAGAAAGCTAGGGCCGAAGGTTTGGAGAGAATCACAGAAAGAATGAAGAGAAGAGCATATCACTCGAAACAATTAGGTAAGATGTGTTTATCGATTATTATATTTGATCTAAGTAGTATATAGAGTGGGATTTTCTTAGGTATTGATAAATGGTGAATTGGTGTTGATTGACGGAGAATTGATATATTATGGATGAATAATGACGTAAATGTCGTATAATTGATGTAATATATCAAGTTGTTGTTAGATAATGAATACTTATGGTTAGATGGAGTTTTAGGACATGATACATAATGAAATCCCAAGAAATTGGTTTGGTGCGGTCAGAATTCATAGCAGAAAACCATGTTCGCAAAGATCGCGAACCTGAAGCGTGTCTTGGGAGCGAAGCTTCAGGGAAAAGCTAGGCGTGAAGGGACACAAAATGAGAGCCGGTCTTTTGAGTGCATCACTTCTAGTGTCGTCGGCGAAGATGGGCCTTGAAAGTAGCGTCGCTAGGCGGCAGAAGTGTTTCGCAGACGGATTGGTAGATGTGGAAGGTTGGGTTGAAATCTTAAAATGAGCATAACTTTAGTTCTAGTGCTCAGAATGAGGTGTCATTTAAAGCAGTGTGTCACCAACGTAGTAGGCCTTAATTAGATGGAGTAAAATGAGAACTTAGGAGTAATTTCTAAGACCTAAATTAGGATGAGAATATGTTCTCCATGTCTGTCGCAATGACGATTTGTTTAATTATGATTTTATGCGTTATTACTATGATAATATTATGGTGTGACAATGATGTTTTGATTTCATGAGTATATATACGATGATGTCTTATATGATGATGTTGATTAATACATGAATGATGATGCATATGACTAGATGTGGTCGTTTATATTTGTTGTTGCGCATCATGCTCTCATTGGACAACTTTGGTTCGTTTTGATGATTAGGAAGTTGGTCCAATGTTGGTCTCAATCCCCTTGTGTGGATTGGGAGGTATAAGATGTGCTCCGGTTCCAAGTGGAAATTGATCCTATGATTGGGATCTTTGGATGGTGATGACCAAGTGTCCATCAAATGAATTGGTACCACATGCATGAGTCTATATCCTTGCAATATGTCTTATGTGGCATTGCATAGTTGTTGATTTCGATGGTGTTGTATTTTGTTGTTCTAATGCATGATGATATGGCTGAGTTGATGTTCTGATACTTTTGGTTCATTTTTCTATGTCTATTCCTTATGTCTTATATAATGATTATGATTTACTTAACCTTTTGCTTGAATGTTGTCTCTACGTGGGTAGCGTCTGAGATGATCGAGAATAGTTTCTAAAGGCTGGAAGAATAGCTTGGGATAGTGTGTTTTATTCCGTTGAGTCTAGAAGATCTTTCTACGATATGTAACATCGGGATTGGGAACATTTTAGTCGAAATCTATTATGTTCTTGTTTTATTATGACATTTGAATTGTCTTTCATAGAGTTTAAGTTGTTTTGAATTGTGAGCCACGAACTATGAAGTACTAGGATGTGTCTTTCATAAAGATTATTTTTGAGAATATGATTCATTGCGAGTATGTGAAGTGTTGATGTTTTTATCAATGATGCACTTGTCATAAATGATTTTGAAAACCCGTGTTATAGAATGAGACATGTATGTATGTTGTTTATGAAGCAATGTGACGCCCTTTTGTTGATTTTACTCTTATTCTATTTACTAAATAATTATGAATATTTTTTAGGGTTTAGAAGGGTGTTACATATAACAGTAAGTAGAATGGGGAAGATTTGATGATTGGAGATTAATGAAATTCTTCTCGCTCTTTGTATTCTACTAAAACAAAATTTGATGACCTAAATAAGCATCGTCTTTTATGAAGGTTTCATTTCACATAGGTGTCTTCTCTTATCTTCTCTTCACGTTTTAAGTTCTATGGTTTTTTTGAGATAGTGAAATTGAAATAGAGTGAACATGAAATAGTTCTAGCTCGCATTTTTTTTAATTTAAAATTTTAAATAAATAAATAATATAATAATTTTATGTCAACAAACAAATTTATAGTAGTAGTGCCACATATACACAAGAAAGTTGATGAAATTTAACATAGAGGACTAATATAACTAACAGAAGTATATAAAGTATATAGAGTATTATAACCGATAATCAATAGAAGAGAGTTCAGGTCTCAAGAATTTGTTGTCTTTGGATCACAGGTTCAAATATGTAACAATACAAAAACAACCGTTTTTGCAGGACAAAAACTCTCCATATAAATTAGTCGATAGGACTAATTGAATACCACTTATAGAAAAAAGGAATTACAACCTATAACCACGTGTTTTTTATATTATTTTTCAATATGAAACTCTAACCATATTCGTAGTTGTTATGGTGACAACATTTTCCACACATTGTTGCCAGGAAGCCAGTAGGAATAGTTATACTTTCAGATCCACGATGCAACTCTCTACGTACAATGTCGCCATAATGTGCTCATTCTAAATTTCTGACCCGTTTAATATTTAATCCCTCCTTTAAGTTATACTAAGTTAGTTACTATTTTACCCTCGTTTTCATTTTATATTTATTTGTATGTGTCATATAATAATAATAATAATAATAATAATAATAGTAATAATAATAATAATAATAATAATAATAATAATAATAATAATAATAATAATAATAATAATAATAATAATAATAATAATAAGAATAATTACACTTTTATTTTGCTAATACTTCAAAATTATAAAATAAAATATTAATGTTATTATTCAAATAAAATATTAATGTTCTTGTTCAAATAAAATATTATAAAAACATATTTCTCTTCAAGATATTATTCCTTGTACATCTCCATACCAACAAATGTATTATAAAAATTTACAATGAAATTATGTTTTATTTTAACAAAATATTTTTTCTTTATAAGTAATTTGATTAAATAACTATAACAAATTATAAATATTTAATTATTTTAATAAACTATAGTAATATTTTATATAAATATTTTTATTTATTTTTATCTTCTTTTTATATTATTTTTTGTTTTATTTTTTATGTAATTAATGAAGTACAATAGCATAAAATTTTACATAGTTTATATTTTTCAAATAAAATTAATTGTGTTTTTTTAGACCAATGAAGTGATATTTTTTATTGAACTTAGTTACTACCATATTTTTTTTATTATATGTTACTTTTAAAAAAATATTATGAAAATGTAAATTATTTAAAAATATCAATACCACAATTTTTTTATTATGTTACTTTAAGAAAAATCATGTTAAAGTGTAAATTATTTTAAGATAACAATAATTTGTCAGTACAATATTTTTATTATATTCTTAAATATATATTTTTTTTATAATACATTTAATTTATCTTTTTATACGATAAATAAAAGATAATTTTATAAAGTTCTTCATAATGTTAAAACTTAGGGATATGTTACTATGATCAATAGCTAAAGATATTACAATTAAGGTTTAAAGATAGTTTTAGTATTTCTATTTGTGTTATTTTGAATTTTTAATCCCCTTTAAAAATATTCAGTTTTTTATTCCTAAAAATATTTATTTATGGGTTTGTTACTTCCTCCCCATATTTGTTTATGTGGCACATAAAAATGTTGATGTGACCAAGTAAACAGGATTCCACATCATTAAATGTAAATTAAAATATTATATCAAAATGTTGAAAATTTGATAGTAATTATAAATTTCTTATTTAAATTTTTTATTTATTACAAAATAAATAAAAAAACAACTTAAAATCTATTTTAAAAAAGAGAAAAACTAAGATTCAATCCTAATTTTTTTTTTGTTCGCACAACCTCTTATTCATCGTAGTCCTCATGTGTTTGTTCATTTGTCCATTGTTATTTATAATTAGGGTTCTAATACCACAAGCGCTTGATATTTCTATATCCTCCATTTGTTATCAAATTTTCCAACTACATATACGATACACGTCGTGATAAAATAATGTTTACAACAAAATACTATTTAAAACAACCGAAACAAGAGAAAACAATAATAGTGTGGAGAAAGCGAAAACATGACATCGTCACACAAATCAAATATCTTTTTAGTTTTTGTTGGATTGGAATTGTTCATTATTGCTTCTAAACTTCGTTTATGACGTTTGTCCATATCAGGAGAGTTAGGAATTCTGAATTTTGATTTTGGGGCTTTAATTGTTTTAATGTTCTAATTGATTTAAAAAATTACAATAATTATTTGATTGGTTTAACTATTTAAAATATGATTTAATAAAAAATAATTTTGTTATTTAAAAAAACAATTCATTTAATGCTGTGACACCATATTTATTTCACCATGTCAACTTTTCCATGTGTCATATACACATACGAAGAGGGACTAAAAAACTCAAAAATATATATTTTTGAAAATCAAAAGTTTAAAATATACAAATAGAAGTTCAAAATAATGCACCGTGCCAGTCTACATCCTTATATTTATAGCGAATTAAAAACCACAAATAAATTAACCAATTCTACACAGTGAGAGAGAACATCAAAAAGAGAAGAAAAAGTGCAAATAATTCATTCATGGCATCTTTCACATCTATGATCTGCACTGTGATTTTAAGGAAGTATGTATACATATATCATCAATATGGATACATGTTAGTAAGCATGCTTTTCCTTCTAGCTTCCGCCTGGCATTTTTCCACCATTATTTTCCAGCAAAGTACGGCGGATTCCGGCAGGGTTTCACCAATAACTTCAATGATATCAATGGGGAGACCAGATCGCTAGCTATCAAGATTCTAACTTGTAATGGCACTTTTTACCTTATTATTTTTCATTAAAAGATTGTGAAATTTCTTTTTGTTAATTCATTTTTGTTTTGATTGGTTTGGTTTGTTTTGAGAGTTAAGTTATTTTGTGCTTTATTATACTTTCTTTTTGCAACTCATTATTGAAATATTTTCTAGACAAATTATTGTAATTCTTGTTGAAGGTGGAAAATCTTACTATGAATCTCTCATTTATGTTTTCTTTCATTCAAAACTTTAGTTTTACAATTGGTCTTGAATTTTAATATATAGTTGAGTTTAGAATGTTGGTTGGTTTCTACCAAAGTTTAACACAAATATTACTAATTGGAACTATGTTTTAGACTCGTGGGTTACTAAGATTAATACTTGGAATTTTCCACCTCAAGATTAAGGTTGTTGTAATCCCACTTTAAGTTTGACTCGGAGATCCCAAAAGTTTTGGTGCCTAAAGGCTTGGTGAGTGTCGGTTTATGGAGGAATGCGGGAACATGTTGGACAAAGAACATCTTGGAGGACACTCGTTTTCTAATCAATGAATGTTCATTTCAATGTGTTTTGTGCCAACATGCAAGATAGGGTTGTGTGACAAATGTAAATCACCAAAATTGTCACATAGCAAAGTGGTAGGGAAATAGAATGCAAAATTCGAATAGGAGAAATTATAACCATTGGAGTCAGAGGTAGCACCATGATTCGATACTCGACTATGCACTTGATCTTTGTTGGAGCAGAGGATGAAAGAAAGTATATTTGTGATAAAGGAGAAGAAGTTTTGAGGAAAGAGAGAAGTAAAATTAATATTGTATATTGTGAAAGTGATAGAAAAGCATTATTTTACTTACAAGGAAATGCTCATATATAGACACATTTCACAGGCCCAATAGTGTAAACTAAGCTAAGGCCCAATATCTAAAGTCCACTACATTTAGACTTCTAGTATCCAAGATAACGGATCGAAATAGCTAAGCTATTCGATTACCCCTTATTCGATTATTATTGAATCATGAATTATGTACACATTCTAACACACCTTAATTCATATTCTAAGACTTCTCATCCGATGCTCCCTTCAGCTCTTGAATCGACTTTCTTGAGGTTTAGTGAATATGTCACTAGTTGAACTTGATCTTGCGATACTTTATTTCGATCTTCCCTTTGTTTACTTGATCTCTCGGAAAATGATACCTTCTTTCAATGTGTTTGCTTGACCATGACACCTTTGGATGATTAGACTTAATTCTTGATTTATTGTCAACAAATAACTTTATATTCTTTGGCTCCATTATCTTGAGTTCTTCAAGTAACATTTCGATCCATCTTTGTTGACATCTGCGCATGATCGACTACATATTACGCTACATGATGGTAAGCAACTCGATTTTCAAAATCTTTTAATTCTCGAAAGCGGTGAAATCGCCACCTAATTTTATTCGTTCCAAAGGAGCGAGAAAATATAGATAAAACCCGAACAAGCGGATAAAGGCGGTCTGACCAAAAATTGGAATCGGGAGTCGGTTATATAAGGGAAGGTGTTAGCACCCACACATCCATCGTACTCGATGGGACCCGTTAGTTCTGTGTATATTCGCTAATCTCAAGCTATAAAAAGCGAATTTGTTTATTATTATTTTGATTTTGGCACGGTTTCGAACGTGTGCCTACATATTCCCATGTGCAATGGGAAAGTCAAAACTAGTTCCTCTTAAAAGGTTTTAATTGGTTGCATTGATTTTATCGAAAAATCGTGCGTTTAGGCGTTCAAATGCTTTGAACTAGGACTTGTTTTGTTTGTTTGAAAAGCTTAAGTCCTCGTTAGTATTTGAAGCGACTATTACCCTCTTTATACGAAAAGAGTTTGATGATTGCATATGAGCGATAAAAGAGTTTGAGTGAGTTGAGTTGTTTTTATGCGGGAGACAAGTATTGGACCATAAGCGTTCAGCTAACCCCCAATTACTCGGATGAGTGGGCGAAACATCCGAATCATCTTTTCTACCCAAAGCTTTTGTTAAGAAAAGGTGAGGTGAAGCATAGTTCACGTTAATTAAATCAATTAAGACACCAAACATACGATCGGTCGATCTTGGGTGACTACCATATGTTTGGGAGGAAGAAGTAGAATATTTATGAAATTGCTTTGAAAAGGAACTCGCGTTGGATCGAGGTTTAGAACTTTAAATTATGAAGCATTACGATGCGTCTTTGAGAGAAAATGGAGCGGGTTATGATTAATCAAGTATATGGACTCAATTAACCTCGTGAGGATAGGTGCTCCTATCCCCACCATGAGACCACTGGTGCATGGTAATTGGTGTAGACCAATGTTATTTTCGGGTTATGATTGATTAAAGCAACAAGGGCTTTAACCAATCTCGTGAGGATATATACCATCCCCATGAGACCCTTTAAGAAATCGGCGTATGAGCCATCGGGATGAAGTCGAATTGATTTTAATTTCGTTGTGTGCAAAGTGTACATTGGTGAATAAATCTTGAATGAGTAAATAAGCGGAAAATATCATACAATACAATCGGAAATTTAAATAATTATTGGAGATGATTTTTTCATTTGATGAAAAATCGGCTAATAATTTAATCGATAAATCATCAAACACAAACTCAGATCAATAATCATTTAATACATCGCACAAAAATATTCTGAAAAATAAATTAATTGAAAAGATAAGTTTAGAAATAGCACAGGTGGCGGTTGGCGGTGCAACAAGAAAACCGAGATAGATACTCACAGGCCCAAATAAAGTGCCCAGCGAGCCTTGAAAACTTGGATGAAGCGTGATGTGTCATTGATCATGGAAGTAGTGGCAATACGGGTATGTCGATGTTGAATCTGAGAGAAAACAAAGAAAAATGCTAGAAATTTCCTATTAATAAAAATGTCTAACTACTCTACTATTATTTATTTTTTGTATTTTTGAGATATATATAAAATTTTAGAATTAGGAATAATAGTAGTAACTATGGGTTAAGAAAATAATAGTTTTTAATAATAATGATACTAATTAGAATCATATATATTAGTGATAATGGTGATAGTTAACAATACAAATAGAAATAATAATAATGATTAGGATAGTAGTTAGTAGTAGTAATAATAATAATAACAACATATATTACTAATCCTAATTACTGATAATTCTAATAATTTTTAACTAGAAGAAACAAAGAAATTAAATTGTTTTTCTAAAAATTAAATAACAATTAAAGAAAAATTACCCAAATGGGCAAAATTCTCTCACACGTATTCTCCATCATTCACACTTCTGGGTTTTCTCTCTCGTTTCATCGTCCTCACTCTCCCTACTCACAAACCCTCATGCCTCTCTCGTAGTGTTCTCACGGTCTCTCACCATCATGACCGCTTGCTCTGTCTCTCTCTCACACATGATTCTCATCGTCTTCGGTGACTCTCACCCGTCGTCGCTATCTCTGTCTCATTCACATGATCGCTCAGTCTCTCTCTCTTACTCACCTGATTTCGTTTGCATGTTTGGTGATCTGTGGTATTTACTTTGATTTTGCGGTGGTGGTTTGTGAGATGCGGAAAGCGTGACGGAAGCCCTAGAGTTCCGATGAGGATTCGAGCGAGATGATGATGGCGACCTTTGTGGAGACACCTCACAGTCAATGGTGAGATTATTACATACTTCTTCCTCTTCTTCTTTCTCTTTATAGAAACCAAGCTTTCGAAATGAACTACTCTGAAGGGTTTATGTGTTTAGGAAGATGATGAACATGCTAGTTTTCGGGTTTGGAAATGGTCTTGAATAGATGCTACGATGTTTTTCTTGGTTTTGTTTGTTGAGAAACTACGTGTGTTTTTAAAAGCGTAGCCCTCCACGATAAAAGACCTTTGTTTTCTTATCACGATCAACAGATATCCTCCTCTTTTCTTTGAAAGATTTTCTATATGGTTTTTTGTTGCCTGTTGATACCTACTTTGTCTAGAGCAGATATTGTACTTATCTTTTTCTGATTGGTCTTTGTGTGTTTGAGCTGTCTTGGATAACCCCTAGATCTTACTTTTTGAGAGATATTCAATATAATTGCAGCTATGTTCCTTTTACCCTTTTCACCTTTGGTGAAAACCTCTTTAAACCGGTTTCCACTTTGTGATCTTTTGCTACCATATTATCTTGCTTGTATCACTTGCCTTGCCTCTTTGGTTATGATCTTGCTATGCTTTGCTCTACTGCTTTGCCTTTTTCGCGATAACCATATGTTTGTATGCTTTACTTACTTGTTGATTTGCTTTATTGGATTGGTGGGAAATATACTGCTTGTGATTAATAATAACTGGCGGATTATAACCTCTGTTGGGTTAGCTTTGGAATATATACGTGAGCTGATATACATGCTTTCTTTGGAAATGTGTTATGCTTTAGCATAATAACACTATATTTGTTGCCTCATATTGTGGGAATTGTTTGCCTAGATTTTGTCTTTGTTGGATGTTGTAAACATAACACCTTCTTCTTTTTAAACGTTTGTGAGGCAAAATTCGACCCGTGATTTAAACAAGCCATTTGGAGTGATTA